>JAVTVY010025436.1:0-10472 GCA_036873755.1 Hanleya hanleyi
CGTCAATCTGCGCTTGCACAGTTGGTTGTAGTAAGTAAAGTGGTCATTTTGGGGTGTGCTTGGGGGTGTGTTTGGGGTAGAGATGGACCATCCTTGGTCCAAATGGGTCGTGGGAGGTGTCAAAGTGAATCTCTCGGGGTGTCCTTCACCTCGATTTGAAGGATGTCCTCTGCATCTGTGGCGTTATCGTGGACGTCATCAGTACGAGTAGTAGCCAAAGTGGGCGTTTTGGGGCGGTGAAGGAAGGCATTTGGTGTCGAAATCCTTAGTCTGAATGCGTCGTGTGAACGCCCGCCATCGCCAAGCTCAACGCTTCAACGCCCTGGTGAATTAGCCCAAATGCTCTGATTTTCAAGGAATTACCACCAAAAAAAACAACAACAACAAAGATGACAGAAGAGAGAACAACAACAAGAAGTTTCATATAGTTTATTCTACCCAATGTTACATCATACCCGCGCTGGGGGAGCCGCGTTGGGTATCTTTACAATTCAAGAAGACTCTTGTCGAATCAGAGGCCGCCATTTGGCGCTGTATCTGTCATATTCGTTCTTGCTCGTTGGATGTATTCTCGGCTGCTCTTGTCCAATCACAAGCCGTCCTTTCAGAATTTAGGACATGAGTTAATCCCTATATGTACAGACACCACCACACACCACTATTACCGCCACCACACACTACCACTCACACACATCGGTGGTGGTGGTGGTGTGTGGTAGTGTGAGAGTGAGTTAGCCGAAGCTCAGAGCTCGGAAGTGACGTCATCGTACGCATGCGCAGGCATATGTGGTGTACCCGCATGTCCTTGTATTCTGTGCATATCCATGCACATGTACTATGTGCCTGTACATGTACTATTTGGCTGTACATGTAATCTGTTCATGTACGTGTACTCTGTCAATACACATGTTCCTTGTCCATGTAAATGTGCTATGTGCATGTCATTCTAGATGTACTCTGTTCACGTCCATGTATACATACTCTATTCAAAGCCATGTACATAGACTCTGTCCATGTCGCTATATAGCTGAAATATTTGAGGAATGCGACGATAAACATCAATTCTATCTCTCTCTCTCTCTCGCTCTCTCTCTCTCTCTCTCTCTCTCTCTCTCTCTCTCTCTCTCTCAATGAACATGCACTCTGTACAATGTCGCATGATGTAGACCGGTGAGAGAACAACAACAAGGATGACAGGTCAATCATTTTATTATCCCCTTCAGTACATCATACCCAAGCTGGGGGAGCCGCCTTGGGTATGTTTACAATACAAGTAGCCTCTTGTCCAATCAGAGGCCGCCATTTGGCGCTGTATCTGTCATACTCGTTCTTGCTCGTTAGATGTATTCTCGGCTGCTCTTGTCCAATCAGAAGCCGTCCTTTCAGAATTTGGGACATGAGTTAATTCCTATATGTACAGACACCACCACACACCACTATTATCACCACCACACACCACCACCACCACCGGTGTAAGTGAGTTGGCGGAAGCTCAGAGCTCGGAAGTGACGTCATCGTACGCATGCGCACGTATCTGTGGTGTACCCGCATGTCCATGTATTCTGTGCATATCCATGCACATGTACTATGTGCCTGTACATGTACTATTTGGCTGTACATGTAATATGTTCATGTACATGTACTCTGTCAATACACATGTTCCGTGTCCATGTAAATGTGCTCTGTGCATGTCATTCTACATGTACTCTGTTCACGTCCATGTATACATACTCTATTCAAAGCCATGTACATACTCTCTGTCCATGTCGCTATATAGCTGAAATATTTGCGGAATGCGACGTTAAACCCCAATTCTCTCTCTCTCTGAATGAAGATGTACTTTGTACAATGTCGCATGATGTAGACCGGTGAGAGAACAACAACAACAACAAGGATGACAGGTCAATAAAAAAAAAAGCTTTATTTAAAAGAGGATTACATTTCGCCAAGGATGGTCATTTACAAATGGTCAATCATTTTATTATCCCCTCGAGTACATCATACCCAAGCTGGAGGAGCCGCGTTGGGTATGTTTACAATACAAGTAGCCTCTTGTCCAATCAGAGGCCGCCATTTAGCGCGCTGCATCTGTCATATTCGTTCTTGCCCGTTAGATGTATTCTCGGCTGCTCTTGTTCAATCAGAAGTCGCCATTTCAGAAAGTTCCATCTTCGGCCATGTTCGCTCTGAACCGTTTGTTCTAATCATGGTCGACCAGGCCAGGATATTGTTCGGGCAGCATGTTCTGAAACAGTTGTTTGCGCATTCTGAGTATCTATCAGTGCATGGGTGAATACATTCATCCGATGGGAAGATTCCGTAATTTGGTCACGAAAAACGTGACATTGGTGATCCGTTCCACTATCCACTTGGTGTTGGGGCGTTGTTGTTGGGCCCATTCGAAAGGATCCACGGCGTCCAGTTTCTCCAGCATCGTCTCTAGCGACGCCCGGTTATTGATGGTAAACGGTTGGTCAAATGCCAGGATGTCACTGCTCGGGTAAAAGTATTGGACTTGATCTGTATTCTTATGCTGCAGCACATAACCAAACGCCAGATTCAACTTGAAGGCCGTAGCTTGCTCAATGAAGATGGCTTCCACGTAGCTGCGTAGACGGGTGCGGTCGGTCAGTCGGAAATTGTAGATATCTTCAATAGGGCGATGACGGTGGAAACAGTGCCGGATCATGGGCCAATGGCGCCGATAGATGTAAGTCACTGGATGGTCTTCGTGTAACAGATCGCTAGGAACATTTATCGGTTCGTCCTCGAAGTGTACCTCGCCCTCCAAGTCGTACAAAATCTGGCCCAAAGTCGTTCCATCGGCCGGATCATTTACAGCGCCATGAACGTTCAATTCATGGGCCACCCTAGCATCCATGCGACCAATGTGGTCGGCTTTTCAAACAACCCAGTCAGTTGCTGCGACATCAACGCACACGACACCCTGTTCCGCAGCCACGTTTGCAGGTAGAGGAGCCCGTAGGCACCTGTATCGAGACAGCGAAAACTCCCACCCATCGCACGAGTGCCGATGATGGTGATGATGTCGCCCTAATTCAACAGTTAAATTCCGACGACAAGACCTTGGGCCAGATTTTGTACGACTTGGAGGGCAAAGTACACTTCAAGGACGAACCCATAAATGTTCCTAGCGATCTGTTACACGAAGACCATCCAGTGAGTTACATCTATCGGCGGTATTGGTCCATGATCCGGCACTGTTTCCACCGTCATCGCCCTATTGAAGATATCTACAATTTCCGACTGACCGACCTCACCCGTCTACACAGTGACGTGGAAGCCATCTTCATTGAGCAAGCTACGGCCTTCAAGTTGAATCTGGCGTTTGGTTATGTGCTACAGCATAAGAATACAGATCAAGTCCGATACTTTTACCCGAGCAGTAACATCCTGATATTTTACCAACCGTTTACCATCAATAACCGGGCGTCGCTAGAGACGATGCAGGAGAAACTGGACGCCGTGGATCCTTTCGATTGGGCCCAACAACAACGCCCCAACAACAAGTGGATAGTGGAGCGGGTCACCAGTGTCACGTTTTTCGTGACCAAATTACGGAATCTTCCCATCGGATGAATGTATTCACCCATGCACTGATAGATACTCAGAATGCGCAAACAACTGTTTCAGGACATGCTGCCCGAACGATATCCTGGCCTGGCCGACGGTGATTAGAACAAACGGTTCAGAGCGAACATGGCCTTACCGGTCTACATCATGCGACATTAATTTTACCGTCGCCTTCCGCAAATATTTCAGCTATATAGCGACATGGACAGCCAGTATCTACATGGCTTTGAATAGAGTACGTATACATGGACGTGAACAGAGTACATGTAGAATGACATGCACAGAGCACATTTACATGGACAAGGAACATGTGTATTGACAGATTACATGTACATGAACAGATTACATGTACAGCCAAATAGTACATGTACAGGCACATAGTACGTGCATGGATATGCACAGAATACATGGACATGCGGGTACACCACAGATGCGTGCCCATGCGTACGATGACGTCACTTCCGAGCTCTGAGTTTCCGCCAACTCACTCGCAAACTACCACACACTACCACCACCACCACCGATGTGCGTGAGTGGTAGTGTGTGGTGGCGGTAATAGTGGTGTGTGGAGGTGTCTGTACATACAGGGATTTACTCATGTCCCAAATTCTGGAAAGGACGGCTTCTGGTTGGACAATATCAGCCGAGCATACATCTAACGAGAAGAACGAATATGACAGATACAGCGCCAAATGGCGGCCTCTGGTTTGACAAGAGTCTTCTTGAATTGCAAACATACCCAACGCGGCTCCCCCAGCGTGGGTATGATGTAACATTGGGGAGAATAAACTATATGAAAAAACTTGTTGTTGTTCTCTCTTCTGTCATCTTTGTTGTTGTTGTTGTTCTCTCTCTGGTCTATATCATAGCGTCAAGGTGTTATGCTAGTGTGTTAAGGTGTAACGACGGACGTTGACGGGCGTCACTGCATTTCGATGTATTGGTGGCAATTCCATGAAAATCAGAGCTTTTGGGCTAATTCACCAGGGCGTTGAAGCGGTGAGATTGGCGCTGGCGCGCGTTACTACAAGATGCCGCTTCACACGACGCATTCGGACTAAGGATGGTCCATTTCGACACCAAATACCTTCCTTCACCGCTCTAAAACACCCACTTTGGCTACTACTCGTACTGATGACGTCACCGATGACGCCACAGATGCAGTGGACATCCTTCAAATCGGGGTCTACACCCCGAGAGCTTCACTTTGACACCTCCCACGACCCATTTGGACCAAGGATGGTCCATCTCTACACCAAACACACCCCCACGCACACCCCAAAATGACCACTTGACTTACTACAACCAACTGCGCATGCGCAGGTTGACGTGACTTGCAATAAAAAAACCCACCCAATTCTGACTCTACCTCACAAAAACTTCACTTTGACACCTCCCACGACCCATTCGGACCAATAGTGGCCCATATCGGCCTCAAAATGTCTATTTCCATATTACGGCCTGACTGCGCATGCGTAGAATGACGATATTCCTAACACCCATCCACCCAGGCGGATGCGCCCTCACGTATGCATTACATTGATACCTCACTCGACTCAATCAGACCATTAGTGGCCCACCTAGACCCCAAACGTCTATTTTCATACCCTTTTCCCACAATTCCCTTTCTGCGCATGCGCAGAATGTTGAAAACGGACGAAACACTAGTCCAGGCAGATGCTCCCTCACGTATCCTTCACAACGATACCTCACTCGACTCCATCAGCCCATTAGTGGCTCACCTAGATTCCAAAACATCTATTTCCATACGCTCTGTCCACCGCGCATGCGCAGAATTACGATATTTCAACCCCACACCCAGCCCATCAGAAGCGCCTTCACGAATGCTTCACATTGATACCTCATACGACCCAATCGGACCGTGCAGCGTTAGTGAAGTCTGGGGACTACTTTTTCTCCGCGGAGGCATACCGCATCACCGCCAGACCGCATCACCGCGGAGGAATACATGCTCCCAAAGGTCACGTGTCCGGAAGTGCACTCAATGACCTTTGCCGGAACTATAGCGGCCTTGACCTATCGTTCGGGTTAAAGCATTCTTTGCATAACAACCTTGCACCCCTCCCGACTAAAAGTGGTTTGACCCGAGGTCAAAGGTCAATATGACCTTTTTTAGCCTTTCCATACTACTTTCTGTATCGCCCAGAAAAATCGCCAGTATTGAAGGCCAGAAAAATGCATTTGAAAAACAGATCGTACTATTTCAAGGAGCACCCTACACCACAGGATCAGAAAATACGCAAACAACTTCAACCGATCGCGCAAGATGCCTTCAAGAAGGGGGAAAAGGTGATCTGGAGAAACGGCAGTGAACTTTTCATTGACAATAAGAAAATTGACAAGTCCTGAACCTGTCTGATTATACACTTACCAGAGACTGAACTGCATGTATCGTAACCTAGTCTGAAATGAAAATTATAGTGTTTGGTAATCAGCTATCAATTCGACTCATTTTGCTAAAGTGCAGTTACAATATTGAAATCATGTGAATAGTTTACCAGTACTGTCATACTTCGTAACCCCGTGGGCATTTGGGTTTGTAGGGGAGTTGTAAATTCATGTCCAGATTATTATCCATACAGAATTTTAAAAAAAACATTGGCTGGTTCTTAGCCGAGGTTAGTGTCTGGAAACATTGCCGCTATTATACGTAGACGCATTAACTAAATATATATTTCCGGATATAATATTCAGATCGTCGCGGAATAAACGGAACGATATCGAAAGATATGCAAATATCTTGAACTCCTGACCTCAGAACCAATTGGTACCTGAATATCGTTGAGTCTTGACGATTTCAGCGACCATTTCGTATAGCAGTAGTCGGGAACCAGGTCATTGAGACTCTGTGTTTTCTTAATGGCATCCTCAAAGATTTTTTTCCAGAGCGCCATTTTCGGTCCAGCAGTCGATACAAGTTCCAAGCCACACCACGCTGTCAAGTTTCATCTCGAACAAAAATATATGTTCATCCATCATGTCTTGCTGTGTTTACGGTGAAATCAAAGTTTTTGGAGTGTTGACTAAGTCTGCCATCATAACACCTGTGCACAATGTCTCAATGTTAGCCTTATTTTGGTAAATAAATCAATCGTCTCCTCATTGCCTTTTGCACATCATTATTGCGTTTCATGTTCTGAATACACAAATTATTTTGGCTCAAATTATCTGTTTGATTGTATTTTGGCATTCAAACGATCAAATATAACTATAGGACTCCCGAGGTTCATTTTTGTCAATAACCGGATTTTTGTACTGTTTTAGACAACTTTAATCAACCAAGAACCTATTACCTTTCATAACAAAGACAAGAAATGGATGGCGATTTCGAAGTTCACGAGTTCTAGTACACCATATTACCCCCACCGCTCGTCCCCCTCCTTAAATAGGCGCTCAGAGAAGATATTTTGGCAAATACTTCTAATTCATTTACAGAAATTCCCGCCAGTGTCCATGCACGACAGAAACAGCCAAAATCAGATAGTTCGATAAACAGTTTGGGTGTGCATAAACCAGAATTGAAAATACACAAATTGATATATATTTGTTCAAATCTTTTACGAAATTCAAAACCATCTATGACTGAGTGATAATACCGTACGGTATCAAAACGGTGTTTGGAAACGGTCTCAATCCCGGCAAAAGCGCATGTCGCTCTTTTAACGGCCCTTTTCAGGGCCAACCAAAATTTACCGTCATTCCTCGAGAAATACTGGCCCTCTTCGCTTACGGAGCGGACCGGGTTTGGAAATTAGACTACAGCACTAATTCACATTCTCGCTGCACCAGAGACATGCTACCACAATGCCCCTGGCTTATAATGGAAGCAAGCGTAGTATGTGATAAATATTCATGAGCGTGAAGAGTCCAGCACAAAGCGGACGTCTGGACATACATGCTCGTTCCGTGGTGTAATGGTTAGGACGCTGGGCTCTAAATCCAGCGATCCGAGTTCAAATCTCGGTAGAACCCTAATGTTTTGTTTTTTCCCTCTAACATTTGTTTTTGTTATTTTCCATCGATGCATCGATTTGTACGTCTCATTGGAGATTGGAAATTTGTATTTTGTTTTATTTTTACAGTTTTTTTTCACATTTAACGAAAAGAGGAAATTTGTAACAAATTAGTACAAAACACATTCGCGCTGGTGGCTCTGGGCATGCATCACGTTCAAGACTTAAGTCCTCTCCACTCCATCACTGGATAGGCTGCTACCCCTATTCCAGTAACCAGTTCTTGAGCTACATGTGTTCCCAGCCTCCACCGCTTCATAAGGGGAGGAATGCATCATGATCCTAATGCCATCAGAGGTTCAGCTTTCCTCAAATATTCGATGCAACCACGCCTGTCGAGAGACAGATCTAGAATTGGTTTCGTAGACTGGTCCCAGCAAAGTCCATGAGGAACTTTGTGGTACTGTAAACTGAGCACCAGTTGTATTATATACCCAGATACTCAGGGAACGGTCTTACAACGGGCCTTCAAACTTGCTGTTTTGCGCATTTGGGCCTATTGTAAATTTAAAGCAAACAGGTTGGTCTTTACTTTTCTAACGGATACGCACTACGCAGATCGAGGATAAATCTATTTCACGAAAAATTCAAGAAGAATTCTATAGGGCATTATATTTGACAATTGTGGGTGAATATTTTCAAAGAGATTTTTGAGAATTAGCCAGGGTAATACATGTTTGTTTCCCTTGGTATGGTCGTAAATAATCTGGTTATCTTCGATGCAATGTACGTCGATTACGTTAAACTGATAAGTGGATACATGACCAAATTCTAATTAATGCTTCCAATTCTTTGGAAGACTTACTAAGATTGTTTTGATTATTTTTATTATTATTCTACCAGATTTTGTCATTCATTTTTCTCAGAAGCTATAAGATTGCTAAAAATCGCATAATGTATCAAAAGTGCCTTTGTTTGATATTACACAAACGACGAGTCGGATTGTTCCGATATTTGGCATACATATTCAGTGTATTTCGGGTATAATGCCAGTGAAATTTCAGCATGATCGCCTTATTAATTTCAGAGGTATTATAGAACGTGACATTTGAATAGGTCTGAGCTTATGGCTGAAACTATACTCAACAAAAGCAAAGGTTGAGAAGCGCTATTTCGGGGCGACTAATTTCCAAGCACCACTTTCTCCATTCAAGTCTCTTCTGGACTCTAGGGACAGTTTTCTGTACCTATTTTAACGTACTAACATTTTCGGTTCGATGAAGGAGCCATCTAGGGCGCAAGCAAAGGCTATAAACCTGTTTCCCATATCCTGCTGACCAGGAAAAGGTGTTTTTTGAAGCTCTAAATCCATTTCTGAATTTGTGTCATATTTTTAACAACGTACACCATATGTTTCTGCGCATGAAACAATGTTATCGCAATTGCAACAACAGTCTAGATATGGAAGCCATCTTAACTGCTTGCAGTTCTATTTGTTTTTGTTAATTTTTTCAATAAATTGAATTTTATGGTTATGGGTATGTAGAAATAACTTCCTTCTTAAACCATTTCTATAAGCCGATGAATGGCACTCCTCTGACATCGGATCTGGGCAATATTTTGCTCGGAATCGAGTAATTTTCATTATCCGTTCTCAGTTCTGAGAAAAACTAATTTTGCGTATACACATTCTGGACGTATTCCACGTTCATCGTATTTTCCTATTTTTAATTCTCTGTCCCATCAAGTTATAATTTGCGTTCCTCGTTTTGTGAGATTCGTTATTTACGTTCCCGTTCATACCGCCAATCTCGTATAAATTGCTTGCCTGCAAGATGGGACGCAACTCTAGCGGATTCAGCTCTTCTGTAAGAAGAAGTGAGAGGAGCATCACTGTAACCAGTAGGTCATTCTCCAGCTCGCCGGATATATATTGGAGCAATCATCAGCTTGCAAGCAGACTGGCTTGGGCAGTAATTGGTGCCATTTTTGGAAGCTCACTAAGGGCCCTTACTAGCATTCAGAAAGCATTGGAACTGCATCCACTTTCTTCTTTCGTTGGTTCATTTATGACACGTGCTGAAAAAATTCCCACAAATCCTCTTCTTCGATTCCGTAGTCCAATTTTGAAATTCCAATGGCGATATAGGCCTATAAATATTTTTATAAATCCACATCCGAAAACCGTCCTTAAGTATCACCCACGTTACTTATATGGGTTATTTTGGTTACAGTTTTGGAGTAGGCCTATATAATGAAATATGTTGTCAACTGTGCACAATTTCCAACGTTTTACGATGTTTACTCCGCTGCATGTACTGACATTAACAACATTATTCAACAGCGTGGTAGCTAAAAGAAGACACACTTGAAATATTCACGAATTGTTTTTTCTTCGTTCTTCGTATTTGGATTATTTTTTTCATTTTTCTCCGTACTAGAGATGTTTTTGTACGTTCACACGCTGGCTTACCCCCACCGCTCGTCCCCCTCCTTAAATAGGCGCTCAGAGAAGATATTTTGACAAATACTTCTAATTCATTTACAGAATTTCCCGCCAGTGTCCATGCACGACAGAAACAGCCAAAATCAGATAGTTCGATAAACAGTTTGGGTGTGCATACACCAGAATTGAAAATACACAAATTGATATATATTTGTTCAAATCTTTTACGAAATTCAAAACCATCTATGACTGAGTGATAATACCGTACGGTATCAAAACGGTGTTTGGAAACGGTCTCAATCCCGGTAAAAGCGCATGTCGCTCTTTCAACGGCCCTTTTCAGGGCCAACCAAAATTTACCGTCATTCCTCGAGAAATGCTGGCCCTCTTCGCTTACGGAGCGGACCGGGTTTGGAAATTAGACTACAGCACTAATTCACATTCTCGCTGCACCAGAG
>JAVTVY010025437.1:0-101406 GCA_036873755.1 Hanleya hanleyi
GGATAGCATTGGTACTGGGGGATGAGAGTTGTAGGGACCGCATTGGTACTGGGGGATGACAGGTGAAGGGACCGTACTGGTACTGTGAAGTGAGAGGTGATGGTACAGCATTGGTACTGCCGGGTGAGAGGTGAAGGGATAGCATTGGTACTGGGGGATGAGAGTTGTAGGGACCGCATTGGTGTACAGCATTGGTACTGTCGGGTGAGAGGTGAAGGGATAACATTGGTACTGGGGGATGAGAGTTGTAGGGACCGCATTGGTACTGGGGGATGACAGGTGAAGGGACCGTACTGGTACTGTGAGGTGAGAGGTGATGGTACAGCATTGGTACTGCCGGGTGAGAGGTGAAGGGATAGCATTGGTACTGGGGGATGAGAGTTGTAGGGACCGCATTGGTACTGTGAGGTGAGAGGTGAAGGTACAGCATTGGTACTGTCGGGTGAGAGGTGAAGGGATAACATTGGTACTGGGGAATGAGCGGTGAAGGGATCGCATTGGAACTGGGGAGTGAGAGGTGAAGAGACCGCAATGGGGGAGATTTGTAAGACCGGCATAGATACTGGGTGATGAGAATGAGATGGTTCTGCTTCTGTCACATCTAATCATTTTTTCCACATATTGTTGAATAATTGTCATAATTTATCCAAATTTTATAAAAGCTATTCATTTTATGCTGTATATTTTTTCTGTTTTGTAATGACCACGGAATATCCGTATTAGTGTTGTCATGGACAGATCAGAATTGGAAAGTTTCGTACACATACTCATTGGTGAGCAGCATCAGAGTATTCATAGACTGTTGATTCTTTCCCAGCATAGTATTACTTTTTTCTGCATTAAAATTGCCTCTAAGCGTCTTCCTACTTAGGGATGGGAGTTGTAGGGACATCAGTGCTCCTTGGCGATGGAAGTTAAGCCTTGCTGTTTGAGGGTGGAGTCGAGGATTAGCATTGCTACTTGAGGATGCGAGTTGTAGGGGTAAAACTCAATAGGCTTCTTCGCAATCATAATTCACGTCTCCGAACTGTACTTACAGGATATACAATTGTCCTAAAATGATTTACTGACTTTCAGCCACAGTGATTTTGACCTTTGATTTTTTGACCTCAAAATTGACAGAGTTTCTTTTGTACCCCATGGATAAGCTATAACCAAAGTTTGGTACCAATTCATAACGTAACTGGAGATATAGCACAGCTTTCAAAAGTTAACAGACGGACACAAATGGTTATCGCAATATACAGTCTCGTCTATCGATGGACGTATAAAAAAGTGCAATATTACCTCAAAATAGTCGATTTTACATCAATCAACTATCGTACTGCAAGGTTTTGTTATTCAAAACCCTCCTGAAGATTGCTTTCATCATACGATAATATATTTGAAGCTAACTGGAAAGTTTCTTTCGTATGTGATATTTCAGTTTGGCACTCCACACCGTACCCCATTGAGGGTCAAAACCTCATTAACCCATCTTCATTTTATCAAGCAAGTTTCTGCCTTGATTTATCTGACCACCTTCAGTGTTCAAAATCCGAGATGTAAATTTCCCCTACGAACGATCGACGAACCAATCAGAACCTACACACCGATAGTACGTAGAGTGACATCAGTTAAGCAACGTTAGGCTCGGTCAATACTTGGATGGGTGACCGGGTGCTGTACTGGCTGGGCTGATCAGTGTCCAGTGTAATAGGAACTGTGAGCACTCTCATGTTCTGGCACATGTAGGCACCGTCGTGATATGACTGAAGCAAGGTTGAAAACGACGTTTAAACCCTACTACTCAATCACTCATCCTCAAGTAGCGGCGTCATTCCTCCTAATATGGTGATTGTGTTAATTGGCCCAATATATTGGTCAGCCAATTAATAACGTTCTTCTATGACACATTCGAAATTCAAAAGGTTTCGAGGTCAGTGAGGTCTCGTGTCTATTTATAAGTTCTTTGAACATTGAAGGGGGGGGGGGGGCAGATATATCAAGGGAATTTCGAAGTGGGAACGTAGAAAATAGCTTGATAAACTGAAGATGCATTAAACCGCGCCAGGTCCTTTAGTTGTTACGACACTCATTTTATACTCTCTTTTTTTCAAAACCAATTTGAATAATAAAAATGAGAATAACTTCTGCGATTTAGTACAAAGGAGTAACTAATCCCTCTGAATATTCGTCCCTGTTTTATATATTAATCAATACAGTACTGATATGCTTTCTGAGAACCTCCAATACAAAATCTTAGCGTGTGTCTTTTCTTTCTTGTGATAACGAGGGACAGGATCCCAGGTTAGTCTAATACATGAACGATGTTTATCATGTCACATCACGGAACTTCCCTCTCTTTTTACAAACTATTTGAGGTCAGGTACACTGTACACGTTCAGGGTTTGTCACAGCAATTATCATATCACAATAACATAGCTTATTATACAACCGGGTCGAAACGAAGGCACACATGCTTACAACACATAGCACGTACTTTAAGGGCCAGTTAACACATTAACATATGTTATATTTGGATTTTAGTTCATAGGAACATAAGACGGTATTAACATCAAGTAATCTGTAAGACAATCTCTTAGAATGTAAAATAGTCTAAATGTCTCTCTGGGCTACGTTATATAGAAATAATTGCTGGTATACGAGCATATATTATGCTTCAATAAGACAGGGAAGTTATAGTTTTAGTGTCGATAGTCGGGGAGCAGTATAGGTAATGATATATTTAAATGTCAGGGACGCTGCTAGCCAGTTTATGTGCATTCATATATTTATTTTACAGTTAATTGGATTACGAATAATGCATTTCGAGTATGGAAAAGGGCATATACTGAATGTCGAATCGGACGCTTTATTGAGCGTAACAATACTTATTGTCTAGGCCTATCAGCATTAATGGTACGGAATGATTTGTCAGCAATATATAGCATTTATAATGCAAAGCACAGGGAGTCAGTTCCTTGTCTAAGCCCCATCGATGATATCCGAAAGAAATGAAAATTGAACAAAAGAAATGCATTTTAGTCGGGTTTTTTCCATATATGTGCCGAATTTGATAGAAGTCGTAAAGATTTAAAGAACTAAATAAATGAATTCTGGAGAAGTATTCGCATTCCACGTGGCTTCACCATCTGTAGCTGACCTAGCCCAAATAGGTTATGCGCTCTAAATATAAAATACAACGTACTAATTAGGCCTATGTCCCAGGCATTATTGAAGAACTCTCGTCCTGAATAATAATACATATAGTCAGAATGAATGCATAAAATGGCAATACAGTTATTCCAATAGGTTAAATCAGATATGTCCTTCGTTTACAGTCAAAGTGAAGGCATGGGTGAATTCTACCCATCGTGCGTGTAAACGGTTGATCTGAACATGGAGCCTACTTTAGTCTGGTAGGTTCCATGGTCTGAATTACTAGCGACATCAAGTAAATGTCCTATATCGTCTGAATAGAATGACGTAAGTCATAGATAATACGTACGTACCATTATGCTCACGGATGTTCCTTTGATGACCCGAGGAGTTGGTCTTCCATATCAAAATGTATGTTGCACTGAATAATGCTAATATCAGAAGAAGATAAAGGCTAAGTCGTCTCCTCATGATATCCCTTGAGGCGAACCACCAAATGTTCACCTGAAACGACTGCCATTGACAGTGTCACGCGCCGATAATGGTGTGCAGCATCAAATCTTGTCTTGTAAGAGGCCTACAATCGGGTCGGAGAAGCGCTTCAAGCTGCAGACAAAATGAGTCCAGGTAAAATGAGCACACAGAGCAAACAGAACGCTATTCATACCACGTCATATGTAGCCGCGGTGACAGGCTCCACATACAAAGCCGATACTGGCCATCTATAATCGGCCTGAAATGCTAGTAAACACGGCCCTGCTCAGATCTTGTTTTGTGAATATTTGCCGGAACCTGATAAAATAGTGACAACGTACCGTGACTGACCCGGAGCTAAGAAAGTATGGAATGCAGTGCAATACGATTGAGCGTCGTGCAACCGACAGTCATATCTCCATGGTAACTCAAAATCGTTATGTTGCAGGGTAGGCTAACATACGAGTTAGTTCCCCTATATCCCAAGAGGCGGAACCTGCCGGCTCAGTAGAGAGTTGAATAATTTACATTCTTAACATGGTCATAATAAGGTAACAACACCTGGCTCATTTTCTCTTCGAATAAACATAGTTGGAAAAAATAGTTGGAGTTTTGAACTTGCGACTTGCAGTTTATACTAAATAATCTTTCCCCACCCGCAATAATATCACATTAATTGTAAACAAAAAAGCAATTTTCACTAAGAGTCGAGCACCGCTATAGACTACGTTGATAAAACGAATAAATTAGTCCTATGTGTTACAGTGAGTTGCTGCAGTCCGCAGAGAATTGTCTCAAGCGGCAAACCAATATTCCAGGATATGATTTTGGCAGTGCTCGGTATCGAGTTTGTAAAGGGGGTGCTCTTGAGTCTAGATGATGGGTTGTCTCCATCACTGTGTAAGAAACCTGATATTGAATGACCTTATGACTGAGACCAAGCACTGACGAGTATTTCATACTTGTTTATCAACGGATCCCTTACAGAAAATGTACCATATATGTTATACATGGCAGTGTGACTAACGTCACAGAACCTACGAAGTACAGTAGGCATTAGGACTCGAACGCGAACTGAACTCTTGGAAATCCCCACCCCCAGTTGAAATCCCGCCTATATTAAGATGGGCACCGCCCAAGTCAGAATCGCCAGTGATTTTCATCAAAAATCACCAGAAATTTTCATCAAAAGTAGGTCAGCTCAGAACTTGTTGGTAACAGTCTCCTAATGCGCCTTCATTCCAAAAATGAATAACGATCGCCGATTTAATTTTACAATTTTTTAATTAAAGGAAACAGATTGAATAATGTAGGTTCAGTAGATTTCAAGCTTTACGTGTGAAAATACATTTACATCTCTTTAATGGTTTTCAGTGCCCTTGTCCAGGATCAAAACAACTTTTTGAATCACATTATTTTCCCAACAATACAACAAATTTATAATATAGTACTATGGTAGAAAGGTAGCATTTATGTAGTTTACGGTAATTCAACTCAAGACCAACACCTTCTATGCACAAGATAATAATGATTCTATGTCATTCTCCTGAGCATAACCGGTACAAAGACGAATAAATAGCGTCTCTATACACGTTGTTATCTAGATATATGAGACACATTTTGGGTATCGGCAATCTGATGAATGTACTATTCCGGTTTTCTTGTTTCACATTATATTCTATGGCGGTTGATCGGTGATTTTCTTCATTGATAAACGTTAAACCATCTCAGCTTCGTTGTGTGAATCGGAATTGCATTGCTGTGATACACCAATACACTCCGTGGCAGTGATTCTGTATCCCCTAATCGAGGAATCAAAATGGATCAAGATTTGAAATGACAAGAGAAATTTAGACATATTTTGTTTACACATGTAATTTTTTGTTCAAATTATATCCAAGTGTGATATATAGTCAATATTCAAGAGGTACAAAAAAAACTCCAAAGTATGTCCTCATATTTTCACATCCATGCCAAGAAATACTGCATTGAAAAGGGTCCATTTAGCAGACCCTGTTTTATCGCTCTAATCAGCAAATGGCGGGGTCATATTTCTGCTGTCAAAATTGTATTTCCCTCCAAAGTCTTAACCCTTGAATCCAAGTCACACACTCTCTGATGCAAAGTAATGATTGTCCTAACTATCCGATTAGCACATTATGAACATGTCTTTGGTCATAGTGTACATATCATAACTCACATCAATGTTTTCTGCTATATTATTTCAATGATATGGTTTAACAATTTAAGTTATGCAAACAGCGCTGATTGTTTGAGGGTATATGCAGTAGGCCTATGCTGTCGGGCAATTGTGGAATTGTCCCAGATGCACGTTAAGATTAACCTCAGTAATAGGGCCATGTGGCATACAGTGGAATATGGATCAATGACAGGGTATTTTTAGCCGGACAGGACTCGGTGGTGGAAACTGATACTCATTAAACGCGATAAAACGCTGGAGCAAAACGGACCACAGTTTTCTTGGCATGATGATCAAAGTTACTTTATCTGGTTAAATTCTACCCAAAGAAAATAAATTAAGACCCTTTAAACAGCCGTGATGGCTTTGTTTCACACTCAGTAAACTTTTATCATTGTTGCTCACACAGACTAATCTGAAGGATGATACCACATCTTTCTTTCTTCTGCTGGGTTATTACACCAGACTCACTTAATTGGTTGATGTAGGATACTTCACCATCAGTGGGTAATTTGACCTGAATTTGAAGCCTGATGTGGTCAATGATGAAATGTTTGGATGTGAAATAGGATACACGTTAAAGGCTACAGTTTACATATATCTATAACAATATACTGAAGTGTTAATTATAAATCTAATTTTAATCAGAATTATTTCAGATCAGAACTTGCTGGTAACAATGCCCTAATGCACGTTCATGCCAAAAATAAAGGTTCTAATGTCAATGGTTCTCCTTATTTTGCCGACGAAAGGATTCGTATGGACTCACTGACTCATTACCGGACAATTTGCGATCTGTAGCCTACTTCGTAGGAATACAGTACAGAACTTGTTCGACCGGAGTGAAGATATATGAGATGAATTGTCAGTATGTCATCATCCGAACGCATGGCACGATCATACGTAGAAACTTCTGCTCGTAGTAGTGTTAAGTGAAACGTAAAATGCCCTTAGCAAGCTAAGATGTCAGTATGTCTGTTATTTTCAATAACACATCGACAAACATCAATTTCCTTACTAGATCATAGGATTTATCCTACACGACTGAACTACTTTTGAAAACGTATCAAGGCGCCTTATCCTTATGTTATTTATTGATCAATCTGAAACCAAATACTCATTAACATCAACGGTTGAAGACCAATGTACTAGAAGATTGATTAGTACGGTGTGAAGATGGCGAGTCACAACAGTGTGATCCATCAAAATGGTGATGGAATGGAACAACATAACAGAAAATAATCTTCAGATAATGAGTGTGATTATGAAGAAAGCATTCATCTTACAGAGAGAGAGAGAGAGAGAGAGAGAGAGAGAGAGAGAGAGAGATCCACCTGTCCCACCTGTCCATACTGAGTAGTGTATGAAATATAATCGATGGAAAGAGATGTTCGGTAAAGCAATAGTAGTGGAGAAGGAGCAGATACCCGCCTATGCGTACGCGTGATGGAGGCGTCCTGGTGTTGTTCTCTCTTCCGATTTCGAAAAGGCGAGTATTCTTTCTCTTTGCTCAACTTCCGGCAACGTGACTTCCGTTCAGGTGGCATCCGATGAACTAGCCTGCACATGTCGGGACAAGTCTGATCTTTTCTGCGATGACCTCATTAACCTAAGAGCACAACAGGCCATCAGTGTGTGAGTGTGTGTAGGGCGACGGACGAGTTTGGGGTATTTACGATATACCATTCTCGCTCCACCAGAGACATGCTACCACAATGCGTAGGGCATAGCTGTGGCCTCGGCGACAATGACGATATACATACAACTATGTATAGGGATAATAGCGGGCGTTTGGTTGCAAAGTGAAGCAAGCTCATCAAGTATTGCATACATACTTGCATGTAATCCCCAATTGCACAAAATTATATTTAACCCTTTTATAATATAACAGCGCCGATAGCACCGGCGGGTTCTTTGAGGCGTGGATCACAGCATTTCCTTTATCCACTGCCTTTTTCATTTAGCAGTTAATTTAAGTATGCTTAGTTTTGGACCTTCAATCAATGAAACCGAGCGGCGTAACCCCGAGGTTTTTTGATGTGCGTTTTTCACTTCTGAGGGGAATTATAGCATTTTCCAAAATTCCGGAAAAAAACTCCTTGCAAACAAACTTCTTTCTGATCATAACATCGTTATAATATGATAAAGTTCCATTTGTGTTCATTTTTGTTTGGTTCAAGAAGTGTTTTTGATAAAAAATAAGATTAAAAATAAAAAAAAATAAAAAATCTACGTCGTTTTTTTGCAACCTGAAAGGAAGAATAGCATTCTGAGCTATAGTGTTGTAAAGGGGGTGTAAATTCAATGAAAACACTTGTAGTAGTAGCAAATTCATTAAGATTTTTGAGGCTGATGATTGAGGCTGACGGCTTGACGTCACGGATGACGTCACATCCGGGTCGACGGTCACTTCCGGGTCAAAGGACACTTCCGGGTTAAATATCACTTCCGGGTCAAAAGGTCACTTCCGGTCACGTGACGGCCCAGTAAGAGTTATCTGCCCCTAAATAAGACCAAATATACGCTTCAGTTACTTCGACGTTAGGCCCGATGGGCAAACCCGCTTATGTACATTTACAGTATGGAGTGTGGCACCTTATTTATTCGTATTTTACGCTGTAACATGAGCAGTGTGACTAACGTCACAGGACCTACGAAGTAGGGTAGGCATTAAGACTCCGACGCGAACTGAACTCTTGGAAATCCCCACCCCTCCAGTATAAATCCTACCTATATTAAAATGGGCACTGCCCAAGTCAGAATCATCAGTGATTTTCATCAAAAATCACCAGAAATTTTCATCAACAATAGGTCAACTCAGAACTTGCTGGTAACAGTCCACTAATGCACCTTCATGCAAAAAATCAAGGTTCTAATGTCAACGATTCTCCTTATTTTGCCGACGAAAGGACTCGGATGGACTGACTCACTCACTCACTGACTGACTGACTGACTACCAGACAATTTGCAGATGGTAGCCTACTTCGTAGGAAAATACGAGGCTAAGGGTCTCGAGGCCATAGGTTAAATTTAGTTGAAAGTTCTTACTGCACATGCACAGACAGGGAATGTGGGAAAAGGACATTTGAGTGGACGTTTTGGGGTAGATATAGACCATCCTTGGTCTGAATGAGTCGTATGGGTGTCATGTTAAAGCACTCATCGAAGAGAGTCCGATCGGATGGGTGCCTAGTGGAAAAGCCATCAATCTGTGCATGCGAAGTGGTAAAAGCGCAATTGAGTGGCTGTTCAGTGATGGTCATTTTCTTTTTGTGAATTTTACTATGGGATGTGGGTACTTATTTTCTCTGTCTGACGCTGTAGAGTGCGATGAAATGAATCTTGTGGCCATGGGTTGACTTTCGCTGGAGCATTATCGTGCGCATGCATAGTGCGCAGGCAGCATGGGGTGGACGTTTTGGGATCGAGGTGGACCAAAAGTGGGGGTTTTTTTCTCGAAATTGAGTCATTTTCAAAAAAGGCATTTTTTGGTCGATTTTTCGATTTCTCCGCAAAAACTGAATGATAAATTAGCAAATATTGGTCTGATTTGAAATGAAGTACATTTTGCCCACTTTTCCTCGCTAAAAAGCATAATTTTTGAAGAAAAATGACGAAAACATCGGTTTTCTGTTATCCCACGTGGCCGCCAACTTGAATTTACCCATGATCCTCTGATCGGGTGGTTATGCAAATAGGTTAAAAATGACCCAATATGATACACTACAAAGTCACGTTGTGTTCGCTCTTAATTTTTTGACGTTCCGGAGATAGCACAGGAAGTTTGGTAGGGGGGCCATAATGCTCCCCCGCCTCTCAGGCCTGGTAGGGTTAAGGCGTTGATACCACAAACGACCCCTTTGGACCAATATTGGTCCACCTTGACCCCAAGACGCCCACCTCATTTTTGTCGGTAATTTTCCGACGAAACTCAACCCATGGCCACAAGACCCCTTCCATTGTACTCTACAGCGTTGGACAGTGAAAACAAGTACCAACACCCCATAGTAAAGTCCACTAGAAAAAATTATGACCCCAAAACGGCCCCACTCAAATGCCCTAGCTTGGAAGCTTCCTAGGCTTCCTATGGTGGAAGCCTGGGTCTAGGAGTCTCAAATGGTGAAATTTCCATGTCTCTAGGCCCTCTGGTTCTCCGTACAAAGTTAAACTTCCGGTTGCCCATGTTCAACCCTATCAACCCTGGGGTCGATGTGGACCATCCAAATGGTCCGAATGGGTCGTGTGGGATGTAATGGTCGACTGGTGTGTAGGGTAAGTAAGGCTTTGGAGCGCACGCGCAGAAAGGGAATTGTGGGTGACGGGCATTTCAATTGACGTTTTGGATCATCCGTGGTTCGAATAGGTCGTATGTAGCGTCATGTTAAAGCACTTACGGGAGAGAGTCCAACTGGATGAGAATGTTGTGGAAATGCCGTGAATCTGCGCATACGCAGTGAAAAAAAACTAGGGAATTTGGGGTGGTAATTTTTTTCTAGTGGATTTTACTATGGGGTGCTGGTACTTGTTTTCTCTATCCAACGCTGTAAAGTACGATGGAAGGGGTCTTGTGGTCCTGTCACACTACCCCACGGCAGAAGCCTCGGGCCAGGCGACTCAAACAGTGGAATCCCTATGCCTCTAGCCCCTCTGGTTCTCTGTATATGACATTCGGAGAATAGGGGTGTTTCCCGCTTGTCATTATGCTGGACATACTGTTGGCGATATTGTCGAGGACCATGTTTGCTGACATGCATTGAGAGATCTGGTATCCAAAAGGGCATCGAATTTGTATACCGTAGATAGCCGGTACATGGAAATGCCCCAGGTTCTGAAAGGGCAAGTGGACGCTTATTGACTTTTTCAGATTAGTATATGACCTTTGTGACGTCACATCCAAGGATCACGAAAATGCCAGGTTCCAAAAATCTTGACCTTTTGAAAGTGCAGATAAGCGCATATTGACCACTGACCTTTTGCAGTAAGGTAAAAGAGCATTGAGTGCGCTTCCGGTTGAGTGACCTTTGACGCCTGCGCATCCGCACATACCCGATAAAAATGGTGCGCAGGGGTCAGAGGTTACTTTCGTCGGCCGTGTGACCGACAAATACACATTTCTCCCGGCACGGATGTCACAGCGTTTGGGGTCAAATTGTCTCTCCACTATGTAGCATCCTTAGACACAATAGAGCGGCCATGTGATAATTAGACTCCAAACATCATGATATTGGAGACAGGACAGTCAGAGCAAGATTTTGAAAAAGTAAAAGAAAAGCGGTCGTATTAGGTTAGAAAACGACATATCTTTTGAAAATGGGTTCGATCGTGTTGGGAAGTTATTCAGTAGTCCATTGGTGTGGGGCAAGCGCAATAGAACGGACGGATAATTTTCACAGAACTTTTTGCCCGGGGCAAGGGTACCAGAGTGTGGTCTTGTGGTTTTCGTTAACTATAGTGATCATTCTTCAGTCAAAGAAATCTATAATATTCTACCGTTATCTATGGTCGCGTGGTCAGAGAACGCTCGGACTGAGATATATGATGAGTGCGATATGATTATGGAGCTTTACCAATTTCTTCTTTCGCAGAATCAAAACACAAAATGACGTTCTGGTAATAGAGGTCCTTGACGAACGCCCGGATGTAGTCGCTCCATCTGTGCGCAAGACAAACAGCTCTGAAGGGTCAATGTACAAACATTGGCCATTCGTACTCACTAGCCAACGTTCTGTTTGATATTGCGATGCCATTCGTGCTCATTCGCCAACGTTCGGTTTCATGTTGTGACTCTAATTACTCATGCGTGGTGACCAGACATTGGCGCAAGGATTTCCCCCAGAAATTTGTGGAAGTGAAAATTCCATTACTAAATTGTTATATACTGGGTGAATAAACAACAAATAGTATGAATCCAGACGACTATAAAGTTTAAGGCTTGTAATACTATTAATATTATGCCTGCTGTTTGTAAATTAGCGCCAACTACAGCGGCAATAGTAGTATATAAAGGGCATATTGGGGCCATTTAACCTACAAACATTTGCATATTTGTGACGTCACAGAGGTCAAGTTCATTATAGTTTCGGCAAAGGTCACTTCCGGTCACGTGACCGGAATTGACCCCGGGGGATGTATTCGTCCGCGGTCATGTCCGGCGGTGATGCGGTTGCTTCCGGTTCCGGCAATAAGCCTCCACGGACAGAAAATAGTCCCATTAACTGGAACCGGAAGTGACCGCTTCACGGCCAGACATGATCGCATCACCACGGAGGAATACATCCCCAGGCGTCATTTTCGGTCACGTGACCGGAAGTGGCTTTTGTCGGAAATATAATAAAATTGACCTCTGCGACGTCACAAATTTCAAGGTGTCAAGAGGCGCCTATGGGCTCTTTGGCAACCTAGCAATAAATGCGAGGGGTAAGACAGAGTATGCGTCATTCAGCATACATCATTTGGTCAACCATGTCGCCAGTCCTGCGAGCTTTCCTTCCCCTTACACCCCAGGTGGCGTTACACGTCTATGAGGATGAGGTCGCCATCGTGAAAGACCGGAATGTCTGCAGGTCGGGCCCTTAGGCCATATCGAATACGGTCATGCTACACCGTGGCGGCTGGACCAAATTTAGCCGTGAGCCGTTGAGCCGTGAGCGCGACGGGACCTCATCCACATAAAGAATGCCATCTACGTACACCTTGGCCCGTTCTTCGCGCCAACCTCCGAACAGCGCACGTCCGCTGAACGACTGTCGTCTGGCTACATTCCCTGCCCGCAATTGAAATATCATGAACACGCTCTCAACGTTGAGATTACATCGCCAATACAAATTACAAGCGTCTAGTCCGTCATTCATAATTCAGCAGTCGTCCATTAAAGAATATCCGCGTCCATAATCCAAAGACCTTCTATCACTGTAATAAATGCATTAACAAAATATCTCCGAAAATCTGTTTATTAATAACCTACACTGATTTCACTGCTAACGACTTTATGTTATTGATTTTTGTTTGTGTTTCGCCTGAATATAGTCCTTGCGTATGGACTGCCGTAGTGAGTGATGCAATGGATGTATTACCGACGGTGGAGGGGTGACAGCTTGTCAGGCGATCACTTGTCGCCGTTTTCTAATTACTCCTGTTTTATTACTCCTGTTATGAGGATGTCTTCGCGCTTGTGGGCTGTTACCAGGACCCTACGCGAAGCTTCACCCTATACCTTTATCTGTGGAGGGCCTTCAAGGAAGTGGTGCCTATTGTAGACCAGCTGTTTACACCAGACGACCGGTTAGCTGTTCAGTTGGGCTGGGCACGTGCCCTGAGTGAAGCGGCGGCAGTACCCGGTAGGACCTGTTCAAGAAGCCGTCTGGACAGCTTGTTGGACAGATCTACGGGACCTTCGGCAAGCCCGCGACGCCGAGAACCAACATCGGTCTATTCACAATGGCATCTGGTATGCGGCAACTGTTACGGTGGCCGCCATCATCGTGCACCTTCTTTGCAAGCGACACACGTTAAAAAACCAATTCCAATGTCCCTTTTTAGGGCCGAAATTTCTCAAGCGAGCAGTGCTAAGAAATGCACAAATATGTACTTTATGTTGTTGTTGTTGTTGTCGTTGTATGTGTGTTGTTGACTGGGCACCGGTTATCATGGCACACGCTGTGAGAGGCTAGTAGCCCAAAAATGAAAAGAAGTCCTCGCACACACGACCAGTTAAATTCTTCCTACACGAGCAGTTTACCTCGATCATACCCATCAAGAAAAAAAGTACAAAAAAATCTCGCACATATTCTAGATAGACAGTTTTACACCCACCCGCCTTAAAAAATACAATTTTGACCCTACACATATAACTCGAGTATAACTGTGAAAACAAACGACGGTAAATTTCTACCATTCTCAGAGTATGGACGTCTGCGAGAGCATGTTTATTCCATCCAATGAAAACATTCATACAGCTTAATTTATCCCTATCATGGTGTAACGAATATTGGTATCCCCTAAACGTTAAATCAGGACTAAACACAAGCCCCAACCGAAGCGCAAGTCTGGAACGAAGTGTGCACGCTAACCCGGAAGTGAACGGAAATAGGGGTCTACATGAAGCCACAACGCTCAGCATAAAATACGGATATACAACGGGTATATAACTGAATGAACTTACCGTCCAGTATTAGTGTCCATTCTTGGTCTGTGATATCAACGGAGAAGGCTATCTAATGTTCCCGTTAACAAAGAAAACTGTGCAAACTGTATACAGCGATATAATTAGCGGTAACGAAAGTGAAACTAGAAGTCGGGAATTCCCCACAAGGTCTGCTCTGTGATAACGGTTGGAGTTATCGTTCCTAAACTGTACAATGGTGTGAGTTGTCTTTGACCGGATAGTACAGATGGCGCTGCGGGAAAGTGTGATTTATCATACGGGCAACACGACGGCATGTGAACGTTGATCTGATGTGTATAAAAGGCGAAGATCAGGCATGGAAATCACTTCGGATCTGAACTGCAACCAGATAACTAGACTCTTCTATTGGGCTAATAGACTGAACAGTGTATTGCATGCGGAGACGTGTAATCGGTGGACGGTGCCTGTACGAAGAAGAGGGAACAAGAGGGAAGTTGCCACATGAACAGGTACAATAAAAGCGTACCTGAGATACAACACATATCACGAATCGTTAGATTCTTGGTATGTGCTTTAGAATAGTTTAACCAGAAGATTATTCTGTTGAGTCATGTGACGCAGTCAGTATGTCGGCACCTCTTCCCACTACCCTTATATGTGTTGTAACATAGGAAGTCCAGTGTCTGTTGTATTAGTGAAGGGTATCGAGCAGCAGTGTGGTCGGCGAATGCTGGGATGCGTTGGGGCGACCGGTAATATTCCAAGGGATATGGAATTGGGCTGCTGATACATGGAAGCACTATACCGCACTGGCGATACCTAGGATCCAACTGTACCTACCTGATTGGAGTTCGAAGGAAGAAGTCACTCTCACAAGCCAGCTTATGTGTTGGGGGCCCTGAAGTGTTCACGGTGGAGAGGCATAACGCTGTCTGAGAGCGTTCTCACCGTGAAACGGGCGACAGAAGGCTGGTACCAACCTGTGAGGGGAAGCAGGGCGATTTGATGTGATCTGAGACGTTGAAGGAAGTCTATCGAAAGAAGGTCTGTTTTATCGGTCGTCGTGAGTACCTCAGTCTGGGCCGTTTACGGTGCCTATGAGCGCGCCACCGAACAGCATCTCAAAACTGTTACAGACAGATTCGCTGCCAGAGACGTAATATTAGACCACATCATCTAGCCGGATACATCTTGAGGAGAGGATCCTCGCAAGCCAGACTACGCCTGGATAGAAGTCAGCCAAGATCTAGGTGGGGAGACGAACCTAACTGTAGAGTGGAATTCTTACAAGAAGAAGCAGACGTATCCACGGAGGGAAGACGAACCGACCTGTAGAAGGGAATACGTACCTACAAGGTAAACAGGCGTATCCACGGCAGGAAGACGAGTCTATATCTAGGAAAATACGTACCTGCGAGGGGACGACGAGCATATCCACGGTGAGAAGCCACGACACATTCAGGGGACTTTCTGGGGAAGATATATACTTACCTTGGAGGGAAGATGATACGGAAGCATCCTCGCAAGACAGGTTACAACTGTGGAAGAACGGACATATCCACGGTGGAAGACGAACCTCCCTGTAGAGGGGATTTCTCACAAGGAGAAGCAGACGTATCCACGGTGGGAAGACGGAGCAATCTCTGGGACCATGCGTACCTGTAAGGGGAAGACTGTCATATCCACGGTGGGAAGCCACGACGTTTTCTGGGGACGATATACCTACCTTACAGAGAAGAGAGCCGCTATATCCATAGCCTCGCTCCAACAGCCAGGGGAAGGAAGGACGTCGAGCCGCTATCCTTAGCCTCGCTCCAACGACATTCCATATCACGAGAGGGGCCAGCAGCCAGGCCGCCCCTACGATCACCTACCGTGTGGAAAGGGCCAGCAACCATGCCGCCCTTGACTCGGAGCGCGTATATAATGAACTGTACATATTTACATCTTTTACCACGATCATCCTGTACATTTAACTGAATATTATTGCACATTATTTGACTCTATATCAGCCTTGGTTGTCTCTACACTCTCCTACTTTCTCGATCCAGACAAGGTGACAGGTCGAAGTGAATCTCTAGTTGGCAAGGACTAGTGTCAGCAGGGACAGCGGCCTGACAGCTTGTACGCTACCATTTAACGAGACCTAGCTCAGCTGCGTCCCGTTCATTGACCGGCCCGGCACACGTTACACAAAACTGGTGGCAGCGGTGGGATTTGCCAACGTCCGAGATTCACAGGGGAGTGAAGATGGAAAGACAACTTACCCGGGGAACACCGAAAGCGGAATCCACACCCGACCAGTCTGGCCTGCCAGGGAGAGTCTGTGATGGAGATACAGCAGCCTTGATCGATGTTGAACAACAGTCTCCATCTGCAGTAGGACCAAGGGGACGATGGAAAGACGTCCCTTCAGTCGATTTCTGGACTACTCCGATGGGGACTGATCAGGAAGAAAGAAGCACGATATCCAATGGCCAGCCCTTGTTCATCAACAGCGAAACAGATGAAGACAACGGAATGTGGACTACACTTCCGTCGACCGGCGATACTCCCATCTCTGATTCAGGTGCACATAACTCTGCTTACTACGGCGAAGAGGACTCTTTGGCGCAGATCACCAGTAACCATGAGCAGTGGAACACGAATCAGGAGGCCCACATCAGAGGAGTCCTTAGCCAAAGGCAAGAAGATGAAGGATAGCGGTATGAGGGATGTAACTGCGTCTGATGGTTAATTGTACATGGCCCACCAATCAACACCAATCAAGAATATTGAAACGTAATGAGCGAAGTACAGAGATGGACTGGGGCTTGACGGTTCCTGTGGGCCACAGTGAGGACGCCGCCATGTCCCCGGAACTCTGGGAGGATGGGCTGGGGAGGACGATACTGACCCCGGAACCCCACATGTGATTGTTTATTGAACTACACACAGCGTGACCGAGCATCGGCGAGGGCGCCGATATTTCGAAGGCGTGGGTGGTGTAACGAATATTGGTATCCCCTAAACGTTAAATCAGGACTAAACACAAGCCCCAACCGAAGCGCAAGTCTGGAACGAAGTGTGCACGCTAACCCGGAAGTGAACGGAAATAGGGGTCTACATGAAGCCACAACGCTCAGCATAAAATACGGATATACAACGGGTATATAACTGAATGAACTTACCGTCCAGTATTAGTGTCCATTCTTGGTCTGTGATATCAACCGAGAAGGCTATCTAATGTTCCCGTTAACAAAGAAAACTGTGCAAACTGTATACAGCGATATAATTAGCGGTAACGAAAGTGAAACTAGAAGTCGGGAATTCCCCACAAGGTCTGCTCTGTGATAACGGTTGGAGTTATCGTTCCTAAACTGTACAATGGTGTGAGTTGTCTTTGACCGGATAGTACAGATGTCGCTGCGGGAAAGTGTGATTTATCATACGGGCAACACGACGGCATGTGAACGTTGATCTGATGTGTATAAAAGGCGAAGATCAGGCATGGAAATCACTTCGGATCTGAACTGCAACCAGGTAACTAGACTCTTCTATTGGGCTAATAGACTGAACAGTGTATTGCATGCGGAGACGTGTAATCGGCGGACGGTGCCTGTACGAAGAAGAGGGAACATAGGAAGTCCAGTGTCTGTTGTATTAGTGAAGGATATCGAGCAGCAGTGTGGTCGGCGAATGCTGGGATGCGTTGGGGCGACCGGTAATATTCCAAGGGATATGGAATTGGGCTGCTGATACATGGAAGCACTATACCGCACTGGCGATACCTAGGATCCAACTGTACCTACCTGATTGGAGTTCGAAGGAAGAAGTCACTCTCACAAGCCAGCTTATGTGTTGGGGGCCCTGAAGTGTTCACGGTGGAGAGGCATAACGCTGTCTGAGAGCGTTCTCACCGTGAAACGGGTGACAGAAGACTGGTACCAACCTGTGAGGGGAAGCAGGGCGATTTGATGTGATCTGAGACGTTGAAGGAAGTCTATCGAAAGAAGGTCTGTTTTATCGGTCGTCGTGAGTACCTCAGTCTGGGCCGTTTACGGTGCCTATGAGCGCGCCACCGAAACAGCATCTCAAAACTGTTACAGACAGATTCGCTGCCAGAGACGTAATATTAGACCACATCATCTAGCCGGATACATCTTGAGGAGAGGATCCTCGCAAGCCAGACTACGCCTGGATAGAAGTCAGCCAAGATCTAGGTGGGGAGACGAACCTAACTGTAGAGTGGAATTCTTACAAGAAGAAGCAGACGTATCCACGGAGGGAAGACGAACCGACCTGTAGAAGGGAATACGTACCTACAAGGTAAACAGACGTATCCACGGCAGGAAGACGAGTCTATATCTAGGAAAATACGTACCTGCGAGGGGACGACGAGCATATCCACGGTGAGAAGCCTCGACACATTCAGGGGACTTTCTGGGGAAGATGTATACTTACCTTGGAGGGAAGATGATACGGAAGCATCCTCGCAAGACAGGTTACAACTGTGGAAGAACGGACATATCCACAGTGGGAAGACGAACCTCCCTGTAGAGGGGATTTCTCACAAGGAGAAGCAGACGTATCCACGGTGGGAAGACGGAGCAATCTCTGGGGCCATACGTACCTGTAAGGGGAAGACTGTCATATCCACGGTGGGAAGCCACGACGTTTTCTGGGGACGATATACCTACCTTACAGAGAAGAGAGCCGCTATATCCATAGCCTCGCTCCAACAGCCAGGGGAAGGAAGGACGTCGAGCCGCTATCCTTAGCCTCGCTCCAACGACATTCCATACCACGAGAGGGGCCAGCAGCCAGGCCGCCCCTACGATCACCTACCGTGTGGAAAGGGCCAGCAACCAGGCCGCCCTTGACTCGGTGCGCGTATATAATGAACTGTACATATTTACATCTTTTACCACGATCATCCTGTACATTTAACTGAATATTATTGCACATTAATTGACTCTATATCAGCCTTGGTTGTCTCTACACTCTCCTACTTTCTCGATCCAGACAAGGTGACAGGTCGAAGTGAATCTCTAGCTGGCAAGGACTAGTGTCGGCAGGGACAGCGGCCTGACAGCTTGTACGCTACCATTTAACGAGACCTAGCTCAGCTGCGTCCCGTTCATTGACCGACCCGGCACACGTTACAATACATACCATGGGACACAGTTTTAAATATCTTTGATGATATTGACGACGCTATATATGTGTGGAATAACCTTTTCCTTTCATGCTGCAGGGAATACATCCCTAACAAAGTCGTGACAATTCGTCCAAGAGATAAACCATGGGTAACCAATGACGTTCGGAGAAAATACCGCATAAGAGATCGAGCGTTTAAGCGATTTAAGCGAACTCATCGCGATGATCATAGACTATCTTTCATAATAGCTCGGAAAGAGGCTAATAGAGTAAAACGTATGGCGGTGTGGCGTTATACTGATAAATTGAAGAGCAAACTTTCTAACCCCAACATTGATCCGCGTACATACTGGTCCCTGATGAAGGGCTTCCTTGGAAATAAAATCAAACCCCAGATACCGAATTTAATTGTTGGATGCAGACTCACATCTAACCAACAAGAAAAAGCAAATGTACTATGTACTTTCTTTCAATCACAGTCATGTCTATCTGCCGAAGTCACTATACCCGATCTTCCACCATTTGAATATGTCACCGATCAACGGCTCGACGAAATATCAACAAACGAGAGCGAAGTTACTTCCCTGTTAAAATCATTGAAAATAAATAAATCTACTGGTGACGATAATATCAGCACATATATGCTGAAGCATACTGCTCCACAAGTAGCTCCATCGATTACGAAATGTTTCAACCTATCATTATCTACAGGAGTTTTCCCTGCAGCATGGAAACTATCACGTGTCTGTCCAGCATACAAAAAGGGAAATCGCCAAGACCCTTCAAATTACAGACCCATATCTCTTCAACCTGTCCTTTCCAAAGTACTAGAAAAAATTGTGTTCAAGAGATTCTACGAATACTGCTTAGCTAATAACCTTCTAATAGAAGAAAATTCCGGCTTCAAACCAGGCGATTCCATCGTGAATCAAATGGTCAAAATAGTTCACACCATTTATCAGTATCTTGATAAAGGCCATGATGGTTGCGCAGTCTTCCTAGATGTAAGCAAAGCCTTCGATAAAGTTTGGCACGACGGTCTTCTGTTCAAATTGAGAAAAATATACGAGTGGATAAAAAGCTACCTAGAAAATAGAAGAATTAAAGTTGTCCAAAATGGTGTTGAATCCAAAGTTAATCATATCAATGCTGGTGTTCCTCAGGGTTCGGTCCTTGGGCCGTTGCTATTCCTTATATATGTAAATGACATCAAAGATGACATTCAATCAAATATAAATTTATTCGCTGACGATACATCTCTCCTTGAACCAGTACTTGATATAAAAATTGCCGAACTGAGAATCAACAATGACCTTGACTACCTATCCAGATGGGCAGCTCAGTGGCTTGTAACGTTCAATGCACTGAAGACTGTATTCTTGTATATATCCTTGAAGCATAACCGAACATACCCTCAATTATATCTTGATAATGTAGAAATTAAACGCGTTACCTCTCATAAGCACTTAGGAGTAATTCTCCAAGAAAACATGAAATGGGATGAACATATTAATTCTATCTGCTCGAAATCCCAAAAAAAACTCAATGTCATGTCTAGAACAAAACACATCCTTGAAAGAAAATGCTTGGATTACAACACATATAAGGGAAGTGGGAAGAGGTGCCGACATACTGACTGCGTCACATGACTTCACAGAATAGTTCACACTATTGCTTATACAAGAGTACAGTCCGTCCTCTCCTTGATTATAGTGATGTTGTATTTGACGGCTGCACGTTGACTAATTCTGTGTTTTTAGAAAAAATACAAAGACAGGCTGCAGTTATATGTACTGGTGCCATGCGAAGAACTTCGTATTCAAAATTGTTAAATGAATTAGGCTGGGAAACACTTTCTCAACGTAGAAAGATGCACCGTCTTGTTTTATTCTATAAAATATTAAAATGTGACGCACCTGTATATCTTCAACGTTTACGTCCGAATAAAGTATCCTTGGATATGGAAAGAAATTATAACCTGCGGAATTCTGACCAGTATAGAACATTTCGGTGTCGTCTCACTTGTTTTCAAAATTCGTTCTTTCCACAGACTTCTAAAGATTGGAATTCTCTTCATGCTTCCGCCCGAAATGCAACCTCATTAACTATGTTTAAGGCCAAATTCTTTACTAACCAACCCTCATACCTGACTAAATATACAATTCCCTCCGCGGATATACCTCAGTCCTACTGTGTAGGATGAGGCTAGGTTTTAGTTCTTTAAATGGTCATTTGTTTAAGTATAACATCCCCCCAATCTCTATCTGCCATTATTGTAATCACAACAATGAAGACCCTTATCATTTCCTCTTGAGTTGTCCTATGTTTGCCGCTCTGAGAAAGCCAATGCTCACCTCGATTACAAACTTGATCTGTCCCGGTGTACACCACTCTCTTCTAATTTATGACTGTCCAAATTACCTGTTAAATTTATTATTGCGTGGCTCCTCTGACTTTGATTATGAAACAAATATGTCTGTTTTTGAAATAGTCCAAAAGTTCATTGGAGCATCCAAACGGTTTCTGCTCATGAACACTCTCAACCGGTGACAGATGAAGCTAATCAAATCAGTGCTCTACCAGTTGTATAAATAAAATTTATTCGACCCATTGTAAATAAGCTAGAATTATGTGAAGTAACGACATATCCACTTCTACATAAGTATTATCTATAAAATCCCACCACCCTCAAACGCATTTTGTCATTGAACCTTTAATTTGGTTATTCTGTGTATGTAAATCATCATTTTGTTATTTGTAGTCATTTTGCTTTTTAACAATTTATTGTGTTTTTCTCTGTATGTGAATTATTATATGTATGTTATCTGAGGAGAGTGCCCCGTGGCCTTGTGGCTGTGCACAATCCTCATAAAATTAAATAAAGCATTACATTACATTACATTCGACAGCATCATACATCTTCCCCCAAGGCTGGTCAAGCTAAATAAAGCCGTCCATATAGTTTTACACTGGGCCTTGAGTTCAATTTGTGTATATCGACAATACGGACGTGAGAGTACGCAAGTCTGTGCGCGTGCCAAATGCTTTGCATTTTTTTTTATTGGCTGGTTGTTTTTACCAGAAAGTGCAGGCGCACAATGCTAGAATCCAACCACAGGGTATGGGTTCAGCAAAGCAGACGAATTTTTTGCCACACTTTCACGATGTCATACCAAACCCGGTCAAAAACCATCAGGCAATTACAGATGACATGTGAGGCACAACGGGGAGTATTGGACGTGGTGGCGGCGGGCAGACCTGTGAGTGTACTACAAGCCGATGTCCACGAAGCAGCGGAGGGAAAAAAATTTATTGAAAATGTCTTACGGAGGCTAAAGGAGACCATCCACCGACAGAACACAGAGCTGCGTGCCAAATCCAATACCATTGTGGAAGCTACAGCCCAACTCACAAGATACCAGGAGCGGGTGACGAGTCAAAATAAAAAGATTACAAAAGAACATTCGATGCTGTGTATGCAAGATGGGGCTAGCTATGTACGCCCTTTTCCCATGCGGTCATCTTTGCCTGTGTTCGGACTGCCTTCCGAAACTGTTGTGCGCTGGAGTTCCAGTACAGCCTTGTCTGCATCTAACGGTGAAATGCCCACTATGCCGGCGCAACGCAGAAACGATAAAACGGATATACAGAAAATAAATCATCAGGTTTGAATGCAAAGTCCCTTTTCAGGGTCGCCTTAATCTCCCGAAAGAGAGACTTTCTTCCAAAAGTACAATAACACCATCTCCCGCATAATAGGCTAAGAGTAAAACAAATACAAGATCAGTCATTAAAATAATTTTTTATTCTCATAATAATAATATGGAATATCATACAACAGTAAATCACCCCTTTTCAACATTACGGGGCATTATGGAATAGTACCAATTATAAGGAATATTCAAATGTAGTAGTATGGCCATGGTCAATTTTTTACACAATATATACATGAGTAGATGACATTTTTTCAACATTACGGGGTATTATGGGTAGGGACACACGAAAAGTACACCCCGAGTGATAGAGTTCAGTTCACAAATAAGTTCAAATGCAGCTTACATTTTTAAATTGATTTGGCTACGTAGTTCCACCTGGAAACGGGGGTAATCTTTGCTAGGTTTGGTAACCAAAAGGTTTTTAATGCAGCTTTCAGGAATACGTTCATGAATGCGGAGTCCAAACGCCAGCTCAACATAGATTTCCCGTATATTCTGTAAGGCTCCCTCCAGGACAGTCGTGGGTATTGGGTGTACACAGGTATGCTTCAGATTAAGCGTCGCACAGACCACACAGTCGAAGATCCTACTGATTTCCAGGCTTAATTTCTCTTGGTAAGCGGTTTTGTACAATTGTACAATAAATGCTCTGCAACCTCCGCTCTTAAGGCCTCTGGAGTTTACGCCACGCTGTTATGTGTAAGGTCGCGCCTACGATCAATGGCCGCCACATGTGCACCCCTGTATCATACTGCCAGGTACGGATGTGTATTAACGGCTGACCGTTGTACATAGTGTAGCTGAGAAATACTGAGTCATGGATGTATTTACGGCTCTTGTGTCCAGCGGTCGGATAAAGTTCAATCTCTCGCGGCCCTCTTCCCTTTAAGTGAAATGCGTTGGTTGCCATCGATGGTGCGTCCTTCGTCGATTAGCGGTATTCATCGGCTGTTTGATAATGTCATCTTCCCCGCTGGTATTTGAAGTAGGTGATATAGGTTGGTTCCGGAAGGAGTAACGCTTGGTGCCATGCCTGCTTGGAGGTTCATAGACATCACCTTCCACGATCGCTAATGGTTCAATCTTGATAGCGGAGTCCATCGCAGCATCAATAACGGCGCTATGGTCAGGCTGCTGCAGGACGGTGGTGCTGTTGGTTGCAATCTCACACCTGGTAAGTGGTGATGATGATGTGAAGTCTTTGACAATCGCATTGATAGCATCGGTATACTCAGGGTGGTCAATTTCTGTGTACACTGCCGGTGTAGTATCATCAGGGTTCATGGTGCTGCGTGACATGGCTTCGCCTCGACTTTCGAGAAAGTGAATGCAGTTTTCAGAATTTCGCCCCTTCTGCAGCTACCGGCCATGACGTAATGATTTGTAAATAGCGATGATGTAATGATCTATAGACAGTAGACTTAACAACAAATTAAAGTGATCGTAAATCCGCAAGTAAAGTTTCCATTAAATGAAAGACCATTGCGAACAGTGTCGGAAAATATTTATTTTTATCTTATAAATTAAATGCAAGATTCAAATTGACTTGACACTCATGAGTCACCATCTCCCAGATTTTGGTGAAACATGCACATTGGAACAGTGGGTCTGTGTTGAAACTCAAAGTATACACACCTTAAGCTTGAATCAAGCACTGGAAAGTGCATACAAAGTTTGAAATATATGTATTAAGGCAGTGTGACGTCACTGGACCTAGATATGATTGCAACCGACCACCATAGAATACCATGCTTTAATTGCAGTTTACTCTGTATAATAAAATCGTAAAATGGCAATGGTCTTTCATTTGATGGAAACTTTACTTGAGGGTTTACGGTCACTTTAAAAAGGCATTTGGAGTAGCTCCGCCACATCAAGAGTAAAACAAAACAAAAACAATATTCCTCTACGAAATAAAACATTCAAGACCAATCAGGAAATGGCAGAATGCTTAGCCGATACATTTGCCGCTAACAGTAGGCCCCCTAGTGATAAAAAGATGGAAACCAAACTTGAATCTAGACATTTGTGATCATATTAACGACCCGTTAACGTGGAGCTTAATATCGGAGAATTCAGAAAGGCACCACTCTCGAAAAGACATCCCCTGGGGAAGACAAACTAGGCTACAAAATATCTAAAGAGCTATACCTAATGAAAGTCTACATAGTATTATTGCTTCCCCAGTCATGGAAAACATCAGTCGTTCCAATCCCAAAACCAGACAAAGTCTCACTTGACAACAAGTAATGTAGACCCGTCTTACTGACTTCCAATCTATGCAATGGAAACAATAATAAAGATGGATTAGGATACCACATAGAGAAAACAATTTGCTACACACGGCACCAAGTGGGTTCAGGAAAGTAAAGGTCATAACACAACTAATCGTCTACGTAGGTTATAAGACGCAATACGAGAAGCTATCAGCAAAACGCGATTTGTCATAGGAATATCTGTCATAGTAATATTCTTACAGTCGGGAAAAGCTTTCGACATCGCCTGACTTCAAAATATGGGAATACTGCATTGAATTAGGCATTTTTGAGCATCGCAAGTCTCAGTAGGAAGTAATTTATCCACTGCACAAAGTCTCGAAAGTGGTACGCACCAGGACTTCAGTCAAGATGGCGGACGGTAGCTAATTTTTATCCGATCAGTCTTATGTTTTAACTAAAAATTTCATGTTTCAGTGACGAGTTGGGCCTCCTATTATTGACCAGAAACACTTTTAATCTATTTCCTCGAAAACCTCGACCTTATCAGCAAATCATGCCTATAAGAACCTTTATGCCGTAACTTGTGACCGTGATGTGAACATCTACACAACCTGGGAACAGTGCAACAAAGCCGTTAGCACGTACAAACGTGCAAAATTCCAGGGTTGCATCACATACACCGAGGCTAAACGGCAGGCCCATAGGCTTGGTGGAGTTCGGGAGTTCCGTATGAGCAATAGTTCACATCTAACACATAAGTGTGAAAGATAGTACAATACTAAATGTTGAAGTATACTATAAGAATGCACCAGAATGCACCGTTTTGCATCCGAAAATTCAAAAATTTTCCAAAAGGGACGTCTCTATATGTCTAATTAAGTCCTCACATATAGAAAATGAAGCCTCAACCCACGGTTTCACATCTAGATTTTGACAAATTCCTGGTATTCCCTTCCAAAACGTATAAATACTCGGTGATTGAGTTCCGCATATAAACCACGTTTTCGTTCATCCAGAATTCTGAAAGGTTTTTTTTCAATTCGAAAATATGCAGTCAAAAATACACCAGAGAGCATTATTTTACAGATAGTATTTTTTCGTAGAAACCGGAAGGCCTCAGACTCGACTAAGTGCAAGAAGGGGAGTTCCGCTTTATAAGATATTCCGAGTTCCACCGAGTTCGTAATCCCCCCCCCCCCATTCAAAACCAGCCTACGGGCTTGAACAGGTGATGCTAACAGCTAAAATTACTAACTTTAACGTAAATGTATGATCCACAAATCACAAGAGCTGACTACGAAAGGGACTACAGATCTCTATCTGAGAGAGATCACGTACAGTCTAGTGTCACTGCCAGGAAGCCAGCCATATCCAATGTCGGGGGAGCTAAAAGAACAACAACAACAACACCCATCAGTTGTATTCACTGCAGCGATCCTGATGATGACTATATGATCTTATGTGATCAATGTAACAAGAGGCTGCATTACAGGAATTCTGGTCTACCACAATATGAATTACTCAAATAGATTGTATATGAAGACAGAAAATATGTCTGCTGCGATTGTGTAACTAGCTAGCTGGGCGACCGGGGGTGTTTTAACATTGAAAGCACATTGACAGTGTGTGTAAACCCTCTCAACAGGCCAGTATACACTCTATACCCACTCCAAGTACAACAGTAGCAGCATCCCAAACTGAAGATCTCTCCTTTCTAGAGAACTGTTTCTCATCTTGGTCAAACAATCTCTCACAGAAACGTTCTACCACAGAAGCTATATACTCCAATCATCCATAGCAGAAGCTTTGGAGAAAATCTCAAAATATTCCAAGTGCAATTGCCAATCAACTTATGCTGAACAAACTGAGCTGGTGTCAGTGATGAAGAGTAAATTCGCCGAATTAACTGTTGAAAATCAACAGCTTTCGGAAGCCCTTGGAGAGCTTAAAGCAATCGATCCACTCTAAAACTCATCTGTGACAATTCAGTACCGAGACAGCAATTTGATTACGCCCAACCACAACAAAAACTTATCCAAAGCCATACTCAACCAACTTTAAAGCAAAACTAAATCAATAGACGCATTTGAGATCCGGAATGATAAAATGAAAGATGAACTTTTAAAAACCAAAGAGCTCCATGCATCTAGGAAAGATGTTTCTTTGATCAACACTGACGCACCAGCTCCACTCCTGCCCGCACCAGTGACAGGCTCCAGTCAGTAACAGAACCCAACCACAATGATTAAACCATCGATAAGGCTCCACCTCCAACAGACCAACAACACTGCGAGGCATGCACCAGGGAATGTGACTGAGAAACCAGGAAATCGTGTTTCATCCAATCAACATATCAATGACAAGAAATCCGTGAATTAACGGATGCCATTGAAGGCCTTAACACTCTAATCATCTCGTTAGGGACAATGTCTGGTCCAGGAAATTGAGAGTTTTTAAGGCCTCCAATGGCATCCGTTAATTCACGGATTTCTTGTCATTGGTATGTTGTCATCTCGTTAAGGACATTGTCTGGCCCAGGAAATTTAAATCCAGCCAGGAAATACAAGCACCCTGCACCTTTAATTACTCAATTTTATTCTCTCAAGTACTTATACTACGCAGTGGCAAGAGTGTTACATTACACCCATTCATAAGAAAGGTGATGCATACCTACCTGAAAATTACAGGGGCATTAGTATCAATAGCTCTTTAATAACAGCCTCAATAACCGGCTCAGTTTCAGTTTATTGGCATAAGAATCGGCGCAGCTGTTTTCATCTTAGCGCAAATAATATACATATATACATTAAGGAAATAAAACAACAGATAGTTAAACAACAAAATATGGATAAAAACAAATGAAAACATCACATATTAACATTGCACTGGTTATGATACAGTATATGTATCACTAAGATATTAAAACGGTTCTGCGTGACTTAAAATATCTTTTTCACAATGTCGTTTAAAACCTTGAATTGTTCCACAGCTCTGAATCTAATTTGGAAGGCTGTTCCGACACAGCACCCCAAGATGAGCCAATGATTTTTTGAAACAATTTCGTCGAAAGAGGCCGTTTACAGCATTTCTGGTGTTTGAAGCAATTTTGTAAGTGAACAGGCATTACCTTGATCAAAGTTTTCCAAACAAGTACACATCTATTAAATTAAAAACGCTGTTTCACACTTAACCATTTACATTCTTGTAACATATCAACTCGGTGAGTCCGAGCACCACATTGCAATATTATCCTCATAGCTATTTTGTATCCTTTGCAATCTACCAATATCACTAGCATTTGCAACACTATAGACTGTGGAACAATAATCCAGATGTGGAAGGACAATGGTGTTATACAGGATAAATTTGGCATCATTCGTAATAAAAGGCCCGACTCTTTTCCGAACTTCAATGCTCCTATTGAGCTTATTGAATGTGTAGCTAACATGGTCACTAAATCTTAAACAGTCATCAATTTTGACACCTAGATATTTAATATTTTCACATTGAGAAATAATATTATCACAAAGGATAAGTTCCAGGTTCGTATCTATATTTCTCTTCTTAGAATTTGTGCCGATCAACATAGCATTCGTTTTCTGAAAATGTACGTTTTTTTGGAAATTTGCACGTAGCCACGTGTACACGTTGGACAAATCTAGCTGGATTTTTGCTTTGACAATTGTAATGTCTGAATCAGCATAATAAATGGCTGCATCATCAGCGTACAGATTAGATTTACAGTGTTCTAGGCAACAGGCAATATAGTTGATATACAATAAGAACAACAGGGGCCCTAATACCGACCTCTGGGGGCCACCCATGTTAACAGTTCGAGGCGTAGACATGAAATCATTTGCTATCTTCACTTGCTGTCTACCGCACAAGAAGCTTTTAAACAGATTTGTACAATGAAAACCATAGCACTTTAATTTGGAAAGAAGAATGCTGTGGTCGACTGTGTCAAACGCCTTACGTAAGTCGAAGGCAACCATACCTATGAGCTTACCTTCATGGATTTTTTCATAACAATACTCAGTCAACCTATGCAAGCTAGTTTCGGTGGAGTGACCTTTTCTGAACCCAGCTTATGAATCATTCATTATGCCATGTTCCTGAATGAACTCGTCCATTTGTTCGTGGATAATTTTCTCTATGAGACAATTTTCTCTATGGCCCGAGAAGTTTCTCGAAGAGAATGGAATTATCCATACAACTCCGCTTGCTTTCACAAAGATTACAAGAACATCTGACCACATGTTTATCATGAGAACTCTGATAGACAAATATATTACACCTTTCACGGGAAAGCTCTATTTCTGCTTTGTCGACTTTCTGAAGGCTTTTGACAGTCTGGTTCACACAGGTCTCTTTCTGAAGCTTGCCACTCTAGACATCACAGGTAACTTTTGCAAAATAGTCAAGGATATGTATAGCAAATGCCCCCTCTCGAGTTAGAGTGGGTCACACACTAATGATGCCATTCAAGTCAAATATTGGTGTCCGACAAGGAGACCCACTCAGTCCAAATTTATTCAAAATATTCGTCAATGATCGACCCAATTATTTTGATGAATCCTGTGAACCTATCTCTTTAGGCAGTACCACCCTTAACAGCCTGATGTATGCAGATGGTGTTGAGTTAATCTCAGCTACTCAAAGTGGCCTACAGAAATGTCTGGACAAGCTAGACCAGTTCTGCGCTGACTGTAAACATGGCAAAGACTAAAGTCCTTATATATATCACAAACTGGGTAGATTACATGACAGTAACGTGCACATTCGAGGCAGGACCCTAGAGCATACAACATGCTACACATACCTAGGAAATATTTTCTCTACATCTGGTAACTTCTCCAGAGCCAAGTTAGATCTACATGATAGAGGCCTCAAGGCATGTTTTAAACTAAGCAAACAACTGAACTCCTTATCTGTTGATGTTCACACGGGCCTTCATCTGTTCAACCCATATTGTTATATAAACTATATATATAAACTATATATAAACCATATTGTTATATATTTAAATTGTCTAAAAATAAAAAGCATCTGTCTGACTATTTTGCTGATTGTACTGCAGAGAAACTTCATATTAAATATTGTAAAACCTCGCTGAGAACTCATCAGAAAAGTACTAATGGTGCCGTCTTGGGAGAGCTTGGAAGCCTACCACTTTATGTAGATGTAGTTACCAGCATGGTTACATACTGACATAGGGCCACCACTAGTGGAGTCAATAGCATTGTGTCACAGACTTATAACTATAATTTTGATCCTTCAACCCATCTACCTACGTCATACTGGGGTAAATCTATTTATTTTATCTTGTGTCAGCTTGGTATGGAAAATGTATTTTTTTAACCCCAACTACTATCATCTGAATTTTATCTCCAAGGAAATCACAAAGAAATTGACTAATTGTTTTAAATCAAACTGGAGCAATAACATTAGTAAAACAACAGGTAAACTAAGGACCTACAAGAGGTTTAATCATTGTTTTAAACAAGAAAATACCTTTCATTCGTCAAGGACAGGGAAGACCGGAAACAACGGGGTAATCGCTACAAGGTGACACACTTCTTGTCAAACATTATCCGTCAAAATTTTAAGCTGTGCGCGCCTCTACACAAGAGGTCCCCATTTCGCTGTTTTCTCTGCCTGCTGAAAGCAGTGCTCAGGCCCCGCAAATAGTCCCCCGGCGAGGCATGTTATCGAGCAGTGAATCGAAATAAAATTTGCAGCTGAATAGAACAAATCCCATACTTGCCAGTGGTACCAACGGCTTTCCATTAATCGTTGCAACGAAGGCGGAAAAAATCGAGAAAATTCTGGTCTTTGGCAGAGATTACGTGTAGGTGACGGATCGGGACTTTTTTTTTTATTTAGAAGCCTGTAGCCAGTAACCACTGTAATGGATAGTAGAAAATGGATGCATTCGCTCCGTTGCGCGTAGCTACTGTTTGAGGTAACTAATCTCCATAAAAAAAAACAGAATTACAAATTCGACCAGATATCATTCACTAATGGAATATCTAGCCACGAAAATTAGGGCGCGTTATTCTGATATGGATACCAGACCACGTAGTCGCAAGAATGAAAGTTCAGTTAAACTGCTAAAATCTGTTTAAAGAGAGAAAAAGTTTATATCTACATAGGACTAGAAGCAACTGAATTCAATTCAATCGTTCAAGAAAAAATAGACTCAGAATGGTATAAAGTTTGGATTGAGGAATCTACTGGACAATCGCCATACAAAGTTAACAACAAGAAAATCTACACACAAAATAGTCTGTTCAAAATGAAACAACGATTCGATGACAAAATCATCACATGGCTTAGGCTAGTGAAAAACAGGTCTAAACTCACATTTCACCCAACGTCAGAATCTCATGGACGAAATACAACGCCTAAAACTTATATTCACCTTGGTAAATATGCATATACCCCCGGATGATAGTGGAAATGTAATCTACGACAGCATAATCAATTACTTACATGGCATCGAATACTATGACACGATATGATAGCTCCTAAGAAAGCGGTTAAATCCTTCTTAAACTTCAACAAAGGGTATAGTATAGCAACGGAGATGGCTTGATATTGAGGGCGGTTGCACCATAGCCGCCATACAAAACATTATGACCAAACTAAATTGTTCATATATAACGCTCGGACAAATTTTCGCCGACACATTCAGAATAAAAAATAGACATGGCAACAACGGAGGTACCTTGATACTGAGGGCCGTCTGTTCCGCTGTTCTACAGAAACACACGGTCAATTTAAAGGGAACGTAAACTCCGGTGAACGTGCGTAACCAGTTAAAGCTTTTTCCTCGTAGAATCCAAATCGTGTATCAGATATTTTTTTACGTTTTTTTTAAGCAGTAATAAGCGTTTTAACTTCGCTACACTGGGACAACATAGAGGCTGCCATGTTTTGAAGAATCGTGACGTCAGCGTACACTAGTTCCTCCGCCTCTGGAGGTAAAAACGCGTCAAATGGTAGAGGCGAAGTATTCGAGACCGCTTTTGAGTAACTGTTGATAGACCCGACGTGTCAGGGTTACCTGACACATTGTTACAGCCAAATTAATGCAGAGCAGCCCGGCATGGTAGAATATCTGCTAGAATCAGGCCATATACTACATCAAAACTAATCTATAATCCTTGATTAACATTGCATCTGTCAGTCAGGGTACGGAGAAGTGCATAACAACGACCATGTGCGACCATGTTATCTCGGCGCAGATAATGTCCTATGACGTAAGAGATTATCGGCACAATTGGATTTTACGCTTTCCCATTGGTTGACCGCTTCTCTCTTGCAGGAAACAAGCCTATGTTTATGTATACTGTGATTGTCTTTTTGAATTTGGTGCTAATACTGTTATGTGGAAAATGGAATAGGTCTTTGGATTATGCACGCGGATATTCTCTGATGGACGGCGGCTGGATTATGAATGACGGACTAGACGCTTGTAATTTAAAATCCTGCCCAAAATAAACATGGCGGCACCCTCAAGAAATTCCGAATCACAGTATTTTCTATGTTTGCGTCTTTCTCATTCATTGGGGGAAAAATGGGAAAAAATCTTTGTCACGATTTTTTTAATCTATAGGGACTCTTGTATAATTCCCGCGGTGTTTTACCACAGAGTTTACGTTCTCTTTAATTAAATACATAACAATAGTAACACGGCCAAAACGGCATAGGCAAAAAATATTCGGTATAAAATATAGGAAATGGCGATAGCGGAGATACCTTGATACGGAGGGCCGTATATCTCATTGTCCCATCAGTAACTTATGGCCATCAAACTATCTGGATTCGGCTATCTGTTTGATGCCTCACCATATTTATTTATCTATTTACCCATTATTATATTTATTTTCATATGATGAATGACGAGAAGAATAAGAAGACAGTGCCCTGAGTGACAACGCCCCAGGAAAAGATCTTTCAGATACAGAATATTAAACCCGAAACAGAAAAGACACCATTCCCCAAAGATCCTACCGAATTACCGAATGTTTAACACAGAATATAATCATTCGACTTTCACACAAAATAGGACGTAGCCTGCCAACCTGTGCCCTAATACACACTTCAAGCAATCTGACAGGCACAGATTTACCGGTCCGCTTAGTTCAGTCGGGTTCTTCAGGATGACTTTGTGCGTATGGAGGGGTACAAACAACAAATGAATCCCCACGCGACTACAAGTACAATGAACTTATATACTTACTAGTATAACCTGACTGACTAAAATATTACGACGAACTTTTATATAGACAATATGTCCCACTCTATTCTTTTTATTACATCCCTCTCTGCTCTACATTTGTTATTCATTTACTTGAAATATAGCGCTTGTAAAGATCTAAAATGAACGAAGAAATGTAATGTGAAATATTAATGAAACATTGTGTTGATGGGCCGTGAAATTCGTACGGGAAGCGGCCCCGTAAACAGCAATCTCAAACAAATCCGATCGTGTTTTAATGTCGAGAATCATGGATCGTAACAAAACTATATGTTTAGAATCAAAACAGTCATGCATAGCAAAAAAATACAATACAGCGTTAATTTTTAAAGATTTATTCTATACATATATGTTCTTTTTGTCCGTTCATGTTAAATATTTTGTTGTGAATGTAAATTATCTCTCAAATTGGGATTCGATTAAGGGCGCATTCGTGGCTAAAAAATATTTCCCTTCCTATAAAAAAGGTTCAGAATCACAGGAACTGATCATTAATTAATTATGACAATTAATAAATATATACGGTCCCCTCAACTCCATGAGAGCTTATATTAATTAATTATCATGTCAATTATTAATTTTGCTATGATCATATATATTTGCGGAGCGTATATATTTACTAATTATCATATCATATAATTAATAGCTGACAAGCCCCAAGCTGCCGTGATTAAAACGTATATTTCAGTTTAGCAAAAGTTTAATCAATACTTTCCAGGGTTAAAAATGTTATACAGGAGACATTGGGGAAGTTGGTCGACAGCTGTGGGATGTTCCATTGTCTTAATTCTTTTGAACATTATCTTTTGTGGATGCAGGTGAGCTTCAACGACTAGAACCTGCTATATTTTCACACGTTATGAGACGTGGTCTTACATATTATATACACGTAGAAAATCATTTAAATATTGAGCGAATTTTTATCAGTATTTTATAAATAGTAATTTAATAGTATCAATTTCCTGTAGACTATGTGATTAATTAATTGACATGAAATTATTTTAAAGTATAATATATAATTTTTGTTGAAGACAGTACTCTATATCATAGCAAGTAGTCTGGACATATACAAGTTTAACTGGTTTCTGGAATAACGCTGTAACGGCTGAACGTTGCCCACATTCAAAATATTTTGAGGTAATTTCTTATCGTTTAATAATAAGTAGAACTAAATCCTTCTGAGGAGGTGGGGGTGTAAATCAATTGTTCATTGGTAATACAACCCAATAAGAATATCATATCTTTTAGTCCTATAGCACCAGTTTACTAAATCCTCCACTGATTTACATAGCGAAGCGATACAATCAGTGCTTTCCTTCAATTGCATTTTGATGTAATTTCTAAATCTTCAATTATATTACGTATTAATATCATAAGGGTGATGTATTATAGAAATGTTGTAGGGGTAAATATATTTCCTTAGATAGATCTGTTTAGATTCAACCGACCTATCTAAAACCATAGTAAAATTAGATCGGCTGGAGAACAGAGGGCAGAGAGCCCTTCAGGACAAAAGCCCACAGGGACATTAGCCCTAGGACGTTAGCCAATCAGGACAAATACCCACAGGCTTAATCGGATTGTGGGCAGAGCCCCTTTAACATATGAATTTAATGGTATATGCCAAATAAAATGCAATTTTAAAATGCTATTTTATTTGCCAGATGTTATTTTTATTCGATATAGAACAGTATATATAGTTTTTGCTCCATAACTTTAAATTGGAGCGGTATGCAAGAGGTGGGACAAAATGACGACGTCTGGCGAATAAAGAGAAACCATAAGACTCCATAGGGAAGCTTCCCTCGGCACCTCACATTCAGACCCCAGAATACGGTGGATTCTCGGACGTAGACTTAGTATCTCAGCCGCGCTTTTATTGCCGCTGTTCACGTGAAGACTATGAAGTATCCACACGGCATCTAGCACCGGCTGAAGCGGAATTAGATACGCTATCTAGGTAGCTGTGATGACAGATCAGCCAAAAGAAATAAATCATCTCTGTGTGTGGGTGGTTCATCTTGTAGGGATCGGCATAACTATGATATGACTATAGACCACGTCCTTTAGCATAATCACTAGATACAGTCTCGGCCGCAATGGTTGGTGCATTGAAAAAAAAATGGAAATTTTCACAGAACAAGGTGGGTCTGGCGAATGACACTGACTGTTCTCTGAAAGAGTACCTGTTTTGGGGGGGCTTTGGTCGACAATCTACCTGTATTGGAATTAGAATAGTAAACTGATACAGCTCGTGAATTGGAGCGATATGAAAGCATGCGCTGTCATCTTGTCACGCTCATGAATGACATCCAATGGGTGACCCGGGTATGTCTTCTGCTGCATAATAAATAGATACTATACCCAAAGAGGATATCAACACTACTACCCCTGCCCAGAATCTGCTGATCTTGCATGAGGCATTCCAACCCTCTATGGAAACGCAGTTGGAGACGAGAAATGACACTTTAGCCTCTCTTCGTCCAACTGTTTCCGAAGTGAATCACATGACTGAGCCCGCACCCTCGGTGGCGCCCGTCAACGCCCGTCTATAAAAGCAGCCCTAATCGATAGACGAGCAGTGTTGACGTTAAACCCCTCAACATGGCTTGCCATCGCCTTGAGTGTGGGCGGACATTTACTCTATGATATGATGCGGTACCAGAGGAATATACATTGGAGACCGATTGGCGAGAAGTGGATGTGCCCACTGAGGCAGATAATGATACAGAGACTTGTGGGGGAGCCTGTTAAGACTGTGTGTGTGTGTGTGTGTGTGTGTGTGTGTGTGCAAGGGTCAACAGCGTTAGGGCGTCACTGCAAGACGGGCGTTGGATGCATTGAGGCAGATGTCGAGTAACTCTACCATGGTAAATCAAGTCATCCACACCAGTATGCCGGAGTTCAGGCATTCAGGGCAGACCTACACTTCTGGGTCCACGAGTCACCCCCTGTGGGTTAGTGTATAGGAGTGTAGGCATTTCTCAAGAACTCACCCGAGCGGTGCTTTTTCTACTACTGATGACGTCACCAACGACGTCATAGTCACGTACGAGAACTTCAATATGAGACCATGCATACTATGTTTGGAGCAAGAATACCCCCTCCATCGCTCAAAGAGATCCCTGCGTACTTCCCTGCTTTCTATACTAGTGCCAGACTGCGCATGTGCGGAATGATGAAACCGGACTACACGCCAGTCGGACTCTCCCCCACGAGAGCTCTTCACCCCACACGACCCATTCGGGCCACGGATGGCCCCTAGATCGCCCAAACACGCACGCCCAAAATGCCCTATTTCGTTACTACTGCCATTATATAGGTCCACCTAGACCCCAAAACGTTCACCTCATGCCAGCCTGCGTACTGCACATGCGTAGTCAGAACTTTTCAGCAAAAGTCAACCCATAACCTCGGGACCCCTCCCATCATATTCTACAGCGCGAGGTAGAAAAGTGAGTGAGTGAATATGATTTAGCGTCGCTTTCAACTATATTTCATTCATATCACGACGTTGGGTCCTATTCCTTTTCACACCCGGGAACCATACGGATAGGGTCCTATTTCTTTTCACACCCGGAAACCCCACGGGTGCCTCAGTCAGTCGCCTCTTACGACAAGCTCTCTGAGGAGCTGAGGCTCATTCTTACCATGACCTGCGGTGTGCACAACGACATCCCAGGTCAATCCCCGGAAGCCCCACGGGACGCGAGACAAAAAATAAGATGCCACACTCCATACAATGAGTGGATGGGCCTATTCTATAGAAGTACATATAACCGCTCTCTAGTAGGTATATTAGGGTATACCGGAGTTCAGATATTCAGAGAAGACGGACACGCCAGGTTCCACGATTCATCCCCTGTGGGTTAGTGTATGAGGGTGTAGGCATGTCTCAGGAGCTCATTCGAGCGATGCGTTCTCTACTACTGATGACCTCGCCACTGACGTCACAGTCACGTATGAAAGCTTCAATATGAGACCATGCATACCATATTTGAACCAAGAATACCCTTCCATCGCTCAAAGAGACCCCTGCGTACTTCCGAAATGCCCGTTTTCTTTACAACTGCCAGACTACGCATGATGAAACCGGACTACACGCCAGTCGGACTCTCACCCACGAGAGCTCCGCACCGAACACGAACCATTCGGACCACTGATGACCCCTAGATCGCCCAAATAAGATACAGAGCACGCTCATAATGCCGTTTCGTTGCTACTGCCCAGCCGCTCATGCGTAGAATGGCGCAACTTCCAATAAAATCTAAATCAGTCGTAGTTTAAACCGAGAGCTACAAGATGACACCCAACACGATCCATCGATTGCCCAAAATCCCACCTCATATGCCCTTTCTACTGCAAGACTGCCGATGCGCAGAATGATGAAACCGGACTAAATCACCACGCCAGTCATCCTCTACATGCCGAGTCCTACAACATGTCACCCTACATGGCCCATTCGGACCAAAGATAGCCCATCTGGACCATTCAAATGTCCTTTCCCCATGCGCAGATGAATGGTATTTCCACGCTCCCCCACGAATGCTTCACTAGGACACCTCGTACCAATTTGTACCAATATCGGTCCATCTAGACCCCAAATCGTTCACCTCATACCTGCCTGCGTACGTACTGCGGATGCGTAGTCAAAACTTTTCAGCAAAAGTCAACCCATGGACTCGGGACCCCTCCCATTGCATTCTACAGCGCGAGACAGAAAAAATAAGATGCCACACTCCACAACGTAAGAACAATGAGTGGATGGGCCTATACCATAGAAATATATATAACCGCCCTCTAGTATGTATATTAGGATATAACCGTTACCCGTGTAACCGTTCCTATTATGTATTAATATGTCATGGTCGAGCTGGTGCGGTTCTTGTCCGATCACCAAAGTTAAGTGACGTTGAGCCCGGTCAAGACGTGGATGGATGACCCAGTGGCTGGGCTGATCAGTGTCCAGGGGATTCCCCTCGCTGATTATGCATAGGCAATCCCTCACTGTATGTATGTCTATGTATTGGGATTCCCTTGGGGATTTCCCTTCTACTCCAGAAGCTATCGTGGAATTTTCTGGAAAAATAGACAGATAAAGGGTTTTATATACTACTTACGATGCCGGAGTACTGACAAGAAGTCATATGACCCCACAGACAAATATACGGACTGCATATTTCTAAAACATCACAGGAACCGAAAGTGATCTCTCTTATGATTTGTATCCCAGTCACGCTTTTATTGCAGCTGTTCTTATGGACATATTGGATGACAGGACTTCACGGCCCCTAGTACCGGCTTGAATGGTATTGGATACAAACATTTCAGAAAGCTGATGTAATAGCCCTTTTAGTTCATCTGTTGGAAAATGATGAACTATGTGACCGTCAGATAGTCGAAAAAAACGGCCCAAACGAGGAAGAATTTATTGCACGGGCGTCACTCGAATTTCAAAAGGGGAGGTGCGAATTTGTTCATTTTCCAAGGGCGGATCTAGCGAAAGTTAGCGGGGGGGGGGGGGGTCGACTATCACAGCCAAACAGGCGAGGGTCCATGGGCCGCCTAGGCCCCGGAAGCACCGGGGTCCCAGATCGCCGGAGATGCGTTCTAAGCGTTTTCCTGGACATAATATGCAGATTTATGGTTATATTTTCACGTTTGTCTCGCATTTTTAAGCACACATCGATGCTGAAAAAAAATCACACCTCATGCCAGAATCCATTTGACTTTCTTGTTATATTGAATACACAACAAACGGTGACTATTACATCATGGAACACTAGAAACCAAAAGGCCCCTACGCGTACCGATATGATTGATTTACACAAAGCTAAAATAAGCGAATCCTGTCAGACCAACAGGCGAGGGGCCAGGGGCCGCCTGCTCCGGGGTCCCAGGTTGCCGGAGATGCCTTCTACGCGTTTTCTGGGAATAATCTGAACATAATGTATGTAGATTTAAGGTACTATTTTCACTTTTGCTTCCCACAAGAACGCATCGACATTGAAAAATATCACTCATGATGACGGACTCCATTTGACTTTCTGGTTTAACACATACAAAACAGGCCTATAACAAACTACGTCACGTGGTGCGCTCGCTGCGACAATGTTCCGTATTAGATACGTATTGATAACTTAAATAGTACGCTCACAAAACACATGAATAGATGATGGTCTGTTTCATACGCCTATACTCTAATTACATAATCCACATTCGTTTATTTTACATGTATATCAATTTAAGACATTATTTCTACATGAAATCCCAGGATTCGCTGATCCCTAAAAAGAAAATTCTGGACCCTTCTCCCATAGATCCACCCTTGATTTCCCATTTCTCACCATCCCAGGAATGCGCGCCAAGGGCGCGCCTTTCTAGGGGGACCCGTGGGCTTAGCCGCCGGAAAATTTTGAATTTTTACGCTTGGTTTCCTGTATTTTAGCGTATTTTAATGCTAAACTGGGGTTTGACATCTTACATAATTTTCGTGTTTCCGATCTACGGACAAAAAGGGGGGGTGCGTTCGCACCACACGCACCATGGGTAGCGACGCCGATGTATTGAAGGCAAGTTTGTATTCAGAACAAAAGAGTTATGACGCCGACAAAGCGCTTTATAACAGTTTATTCCATATACACAGATACTGTTGTGAACCAGTTTCTTAGTTTCGAGTCGATTGGTTGAACAACTTACAACTGTTTATGTTTCAATATATTGCGACAGTAATGGCTAACGAATTCCATCCTTGAAATGTCATACATTTATAATATGTGAACGGTTATCATTCGGATTTTTTTAAAGAAATAAAACGTCAAGATTTTGTCTCCGACACCTTCAAACCTGCAGTCTGCCTTCAAAACGCCTTCGAAACTTTTGTCTCGTTTCTTTTCAATTTCATTCCAGATTTAATCTTGTTGCGTTAGAAAGTTTTATTTTCACATTAAACTGTTTCTGTAGTTCATGCTCCTGGACCCTCCTAGTCGGGCCGACTTGCATTCCGGGATTAGTTCCGCTTATCCCCGGAAATCGTGGCGGCTGGCTTGAATACAATGATAAAAGTCACTTTTGACAGTTCTCCGTTAAAAGAGAGAGAGAGAGAGAGAGAGAGAGAGTTACAACGATAAAAGTCACTTTTGACAGTTCTCCGTTAAAAAAAAGAAAGAGAGAGAGAGAGAGAGAGTTACAATGATAAAAGTCACTTTTGACAGTTCTCCGTTAAAAAGAGAGAGAGAGAGAGAGAATTTGATTTACCGTTGCATTCAGCAATATTTTAGCCATACAGCGACAGTTCACGGTTAAGGTTGTAATCTATAGGTGTGAAGCAGGATATGAGATATATTATATATTTTAATATACCCGTACTATTATTCCAGCCTGCGCTACTCAGTTGAGTATGCATGAGTTTCCACTTTGATGGTACCGAGGGAGCCGCACGAGTAGGCAAAAGAAGTGCTGGTTTTCGCTGTATATGCGGACATTTAGGGACTGTATTAGATCAACTGGATAGGATATGTGCACTCGAAATTATCCTTAGAGCATCAGTTGAACTTTTCATTCTGATGTTGGCTTGTAAATGTTCATAAATAATTCATCCTGATCACACTTTCAACATTGCATCTGAGTGAACTGATTAATTCTTCTGAATTCAAATCCTTAGGGCAAATATATTTTATCATCCATATTATTGTAATTCATATAATAAAGGATGGAGAGCGGGCGAGCTGATTGCCACGATGACATCATTCAAATGAATTGAGATAACAATTGCCAGAGGTTTCTCAATCACTCATTCCTCGTGATTATTCGTTTAAAACTGAAAGTGTATTTATAACAGCTCGATCCGCTCTTTGGTAACGATATTTCATAATAATACTCCGAAGATCCGAGTGCAGCGCAGCTTCGATACTTTGTATTTCTCTAATGTAGGGTTTTTATCTGGTTTTAACATCCCTGGGCCCAAGAGGGTGGGGCCGGCCACGCCCAAATTGTCATTTCCTATTATACTAATACCTGTAAAGTCACCAGAGAACTCGATGTGGTGTAAGTATACGCCGGGTCTTTTTGTATAGAATAACCAAGAATAAGGGTCAGCTCCCATATGCACGGTCTCGCCATCGTCCACATTGTGCTGTCCGTCGTGATTGTGCTAGGGACCGTATGGTCATGTTATTCAGTATGTCTACATTTACAGATACAATAAAAGCATGGCTGGCATTCAAATCATCACAAGGATCACTTTTGACTCTTCTGATGGGGTTTTTTTAGGAATATGTATAGTCAGTGTATTTGTCTGTGGGGTCATATGACTTCTTGTCCGTACTCTGCGTTTAATTCCAATTGTTATAGATATATTAATGAGAGAGAGAGAGAGAGAATTGAGGTTTAATGTCGCGTTCAGCAATATTTCAGCTATATAGCGACGATCAAACAAAATTCTAAGTACTCAAGTCACTAACTTAGTAATCCAACGCATTAAAACATACACACATTAAAACTTATGTAACAGCCCGATTTCTTTCAAATAACCCAAGATGCAATCCTCCCTCACTCGACTAAAAAGATTAATGACAGATGACGGGGGATTATTGCCGAGGCTGTATGTAAAGTGCTCCTGATAACTAAAGCTAGGCGCCAGATCCGACATTCAGTAGATAGCCATCCTCCAAATTCTGTTTCCCATGGTTATGAGTATATACCTAAGACTATTGTCATATGGAGCCATTGAATAATGTACATATACGTAAACTGTAGGTAGTATATGCATGATAGCTAAATACTAAGCGTCAGATCCAGTATTGAGTAGCTAGCCATCGTCCATAAATTCTCGCCAGATCACCGAAGTTAAGCAACGTTGAGCTCGGTCAATACTTGGATGGGTGACCGGGTGATATACTGACTGGGCTGATCAGTGTACAGGATAATAGGAACTGTGGACACTCTCGTGTTCTGGCACATGTAGGCACCGTAGTGACATGACTGAAAAAATGTTGAAAACGACGTTAAATACTACTCACTCACTTATTCTTGTGTCCATATTTATAAAATATCATGTTTTTCTCCATGCCATAAGTACTAATTCATGGCATAAACAGATAACACACCAACGTTGGCGGCCAAACGGGAATAGTAATGATATACCCAGCAGAGTGAGTCAAACGTTCTGGGATGAAGCAGGAATGAGTAGTTCACGAGTAGTTAAACCCGAAGCAGAATGAGCCCATATCGACCTCTTTATGGACAACAGCTTGATTATCTTGAATGTTGGTACAATGTATAGAACCTACATGCATGAACTTACGTCATTCAATTCGAAGACTTTTTCAACCTGAGATGAAATTTCACTCCAAAATAAGTCTTGAAAAATCACATAGAACTTCACATGGATTCTTAACAAATGACCAAGTAATCAAGGCTGTCCGAAACACCATTTTTTATGACACGTTAACAGGGTTACGATTGCAACAACACCATATTTAACGACAGATCGCTCATTCCTCGACTGCATAGATATTCTCAATATAGACGTTCTGTGGAAAGAAAATGTTCATTTTCTTTGATTAAACACGGGTAAAAATAGAATATGCTGTTTATATGAGTGTCAATTAGTTCTGAGTCGGCTCTCTCCTCAAGTTCCCAATGTTAATGTTGACTACAAAGAATTCTTGAAGCAACCTATATAAAAAACGTCTTTGAATTTACATCATATACCTCAACAGAAATTAAGGAAATAATGGAGAACTTCAAAAATGCGGCATCGGGCATAGATGGAATACAGATGTATCTAGTCAAACTTGTTTTGCTCTACCCTTAACCTTCTTAGTGAATCTGTCTTTCAAGTTAGGTATTGTACCATTTTCCATGAAAGAGGCTAAGGTAATTCCTACATTTAAATCTGATGATAATAATCTGTTACAAAACTATCAACCTATTTCTGTGTTACCGTGCTTTAGCAAGATACTTGAAAGAGCTGCCGTATCACGAACGACAGATTTTCTAGAAAGTTTTAGTATTCTTTCTGCAAATCAATACGGTTTCAGGAAAAATCACTAAACGTTTTTGGCCATTCTGTCCCTGTATGACGCCCTTATTGGAGCAAAGAAGCTAAACAGTATAGCATTGTAACTTTTCTAGACCTGTCAAAGGCATTTGATACCGTCAACCATGAAATTTTACTGGGAAAATTAGAACACTATGGATTCAAAGGTATTAGTAATATATGGTTTAGAAGTTATCTCTCAAATAGATATCAGTCCACGACATACAACGGTCAAATTTCCTCGCGTAAACCGGTATCCTGTGGAGTCCCTCAGGGTTCCATCCTAGGCCCAATATTATTCTTACTTTACATCAATGACTTGCAAGAAGCTATAAATATTCTCACAAGTGTATTACTTTCTAACACTGATCCACATCAACTCTTCCAAACCATGCACCAGGAACTTAATCTTATGTACAACTGGTTTGCTAGTAATATTTTCTTTCAATTTGGACAAGACAAAATTTATGCTTTTAAAGTCCTACTCGCGTTGCAGATTTAATTTTAGTCCACAATTAGCCACAATTGGTCTTACCATCGATCAGGTTAGCAATTTCAAGTTCCTTGGGGTTTGTATCAATGACAAATCAACATGGACTACCCATATTATTGAAATTTGTAAAAAAAATATCTAGAAATATTGGCATTAATAATTGTATAAAAGAAGCTCTGAATACGAAGACACTATTTATTCTGTATTATTCGATGATATTTCCATACATATATTATTGTAATGTTATCTGGTGTAATACTTATTCTAATCACATTCTTCCTCTCGTTTTGTTACAAAAAGGTCCATTAGATTAATTTCCAGGATTCCTATATTGGAGCACACCATGCCTCTGTTTGCCACCCTTAAACTTCTAGCTATTGTAGAAGTGAATTTACATCTAATGTTGCAATTTGTGCTAAAGTTCTTCTTCAAATCCTCTTTTACTCTCAATTCAATTCCAAACTTATTTTACAAAACAATCCGAAGTACATTATTATCCAACCCGTGGTCATTCTGAAAATTTATATCGGCCTTTCTTTCGAACTGATTTATCTTTATATACCGGTACTGTAAAAATAAAGGCTCCACGAGAATGGAACAAATTACCCTCATTCCTTAAAATTTGCGATTCGATATCTTTGTTTAAAGCTAAATTAAAAGAATATCTTCTGGAGAATAATTCACTCACCAACTAGAAATTTAAGTTACAGCAAACAGGTGCACTGAATATGTTGAAAATAATTCGTTATTCGCATATTCGCATATTCGCCGTCTACAATACGTTTATTGATAGTTTTCAAACATCATTTCATATATTTAGCATATTTTTTGTATCATTTGAAATTTATTAGGGGATACTACAAGCCCTACGGGGTTTTCATCCCACCAGATTAATTATATATTATGTACATCTTGTTTAAATTATGTTATATGTGCTTATCTGGCGAATGAATAAACAAACAAAACAAACAGACAAACCTTCTTCCTTTTCTCCGTCACCTGGTTGATTGCTCCATTCGCTAATGTGAAAAATAAAAGATAGGCAATAAAAGGATAGGCCATCTGAACCACCCAGATTCTATATAAAAGTTTGAATTACTGCAATGAATCAAAGGACCTCGTATATTCAGATGGGTAAATGGCCCTAGGTCAGGTGCAATGCAGAAGTATCAAAATAAAATACTTCCACTACAAGAAATTGTTCAATTAGCAGGAAGTACAATATTATATTGTATACTTAGAATAATTTCAAGGCAATGAGTCCCCTCATTCTCGAGTAACAGGGTCGTAAAGTGGTGCATTGATGCAAAACAGTTGATTCGGAGGTGAAAACAATTTCTATTGTTCTCTGTAAACACATGAAGATAAACGATAACCAGAACCACATTTGGTCTGCTGCTACGTATTGGAACAGCGGGTATGCTGTATCAAGCTGATTCTGGTTATAGTTATCGTTTATCTTCATATGTTTAGAAAGAAATATGAGGTGGTTTCGCCTCAAAATTGGCGATTTTGTAAGAATGCAGCACTACACGGCCCGGTTATTCGAGAATGATGACACTCAGTGCTTTGAAACTTTTCTGAGTATACAATATAATATTGTACTTCATGGTGTAACGAATTTTGGTATCCCCCAAACGTTAAATCAGGACTGAACAAAAGCCCAAACTGAATCAACTCACCGCTCAGTATTTATATTCATCTTGGTCTGTGATATCAACAGAGAATGTTACCAAATGTTCCCGATGACACAGAAACTGTATTCAGCGAAATAATAAGCGGTAACGAAAGTGAAACTAGAAGTCGGGAATTCCCCCAAAGTTTGCTTTGTGATAGTGTTTGGAGTTATCGTTCCTAAACTGTACAATGGGGTGAGTTGTCTTTGACTGGAAAGTGCAGATGGCGCTGCGGGAAAGTGTGACATTTCATCCGGGCAGCAAGACGTTACATGTACGAGGTCTGATGTGTATAAAAGACGGAGATCAGGCATGGAAATCATTACAAACCTGTATAGACAATTCTTCTATTCTATTTATATCTCCATCCGCCCATTTATTATTATTTACTTATTTATTTATTTATATATTTATTTATTTACTTATTTATTTGTTTATTTGATAATACAGCGCTTGTAAACATCTTTATCAAACTAAGAAATGTAACGTGTAGGCCTAATTAAATTAAAACATTGAGTTGATGGGCTGCGAAATCCGTACGGGAAGCGGCCCTTAAACTGCAATTTCAATCAATGGAAATCATTTTTTATCTGAACTGCAACCAGGTAACTATACTCTACTATTGGGCTTATAGACTGAACAGAGTATTGCATGCGCTGACGGGTAATCGGTGGACGGTGCCTGTACGAAGAAGAGGGAACATAGGAGGTCTGGTGACTGTAGTATTAATGAAGGGTATTGAGCAGCAATATTGTCGGCGAATGCTGAGTTTGCGTTCGGGCGACTGGTAATATTCCAAGGGTTATGGAATTGGGCTGATGTTAAATGGGAGCACTATACCGTACTGGCGATACCTAGGATCCAATTATACATACCGGATTGATTCTCGAAGGAAGAAGTCTCTCTCACAAGCCAGCTTATGTGTTGGAGACCCTGAAATGTTCACGGGGGAGAGGCATAACGCTGTCTGAGAGCGTTCTCGCCTGGTAAACGGGTGACAGAAAACTGGTACGAACCTGTGAGAGGAAGCAGGGCAATTTGATGTGATCTGAGACATTGAAGGTAGTCTATCGAAGGAAGTCTGTATTATCGGTCGTCGTGATTACCTCAGTCTGGGCCGTTTAGGGTGCCTATGAGCGCGCCACCGAAGCAGCTTCTCAAAACTATGGCGTTCTATTTGGGCCAAGTTTGCGTCGCGTGGCGACTTTTAGAAACTCGCCACTCGCCACGCGCCGTGGACACTCCGGCGCACAGCGACTGGCAACTTTCTGCTATCTCTTAACCTGCAAAAACTCGCCAGTCGCCACGCGCCGTAAAACGCGGCGAGGTTCGCTCTATCTCTTAACCTGGAAAAACTCGCCGCGCGCCACTCGCCGGACGAACCACGGCGCGCGGCGATTGGCGACTTTTGACTTCTGGAATTCTCAGAACTTTTTCTCAAGTGCGCATGCCCGGGGAGCATCAATTATCGAAATATTTTGCTCGAAACATGCTGTCATTTAATTTAATTTTAGATCTCTTCCTCGTGCATAAATATACATAATTTCTAATGAATGAACTCTCCAGCTACATCTGATGCTATGTAACTCATTTTGAAGATGTAAGCTATCTGTAATAATTAGCATAGTTGTTTTTTGAAAAAAGTTGTTTTTTAATGCAATAAGCATATAGGGCAATCTAATTTTGTCAAATGTGCAGGTATTTTTTTTATTAAAATATTCTTTATCCGTTTCTGTGCAGAACTTGCATACTCCCGTTATTTTCTGCTGGTATATTTTTTAAAAGGTTTCAGTTCTTATTAACACCAAGACAACATTTTCAATCGTTTTTTCATTTAAGTCATATATAAGTGCCTATATATATTTATAAAACAGCATATCGTTTTCAGTTCAGAATGAATAGCCTTGAAATTGTTCCTTATTTGTAATACAATAAAGCACTCGCGGGCGAGTGGCGAGTTTCTAAAAGTCGCCACACGACGCAAACTTGGCCCAAATAGAACACCATACAAAACTGTTACAGACAGATTCGCTACCAGAGACGTAATATTGGACCACATCATCTAACCGGATACATCCCGAGGAGAGGCATCCTCGCAAGCCAGACTACGCCTGAATAGAAGTCGGCTGAGTTCATGGTTATACTAGACGAACCTAGGGTGAGATAATTATCTTGAACCGCTATCATCCTGTACATTTATCTGAATATTATTCCATGTTATTTGACTCTATATCAGCCTTTGTTGTCTCTACACTCTCCCACTTTCTCGATCCAGACAAGGTGACAGGCCGAAGTGAATCTCTAGTTGGCAAGGACTAGTGCCGACAGGGACCGTGGCCTGACAGCTTGTACGCCACCATTTAACGAGACTAAGCTCAGTTGCTTCCCGTTCATCGACCCGGCACACGTTACAATGCCAACTAAACAATTTCTTACATGTGTATTCGAGTATCCATAGAGCAGTTCCCACAGTGGGAACCATAACTGAAAGCATATATACTTTATTTTCATTACTGAAATTCTCTCGGAAAGGTTTTCTTGTGAATAAAAGTCCAAATCAGTCCGCATTTCGTAAAACTCAAGTTTAGCTGGAATTGTTAAACACATACAGCGTTTCAGAGCTTACGTTACTGTTCATAACATTTTGTCTTATGTGATCTTTCAAAATAGGTAAAGGTCAGTCGACCTGAAAACCCTTATATAAGGCAGAATTGTGCCAGAGATCGAGATTCAAGATGAATGTATATCTAAAATATGGCACATTGGTTAAAGATTTCATAACTTGTACATATTAGAAAATCCATACTAAAACGTATACGAAAATGTCAAAACAGACACAAGCCCAACTTCAGTCATAGAAATGATGAATTGCCTCAATCACTTACCTTTGGTCGAGTTCAGTAAGGAGTATTTGACAGGCCAAAATAAAGCGACAGCATGCCAAAGATAGAGACTTCCAATGCAAGATTTGGGAAGAATCTGTATAGTTGTCCTGATTGGGTTTTCTAGGAACTATATTTGAAGAGGGCCAGAGCACGTATGTTGACGAAATGCATTCCCACGTGAGATCTTGTTCTAAAGTATCCAAACATGAAATATAGGAAAAATAAGTTTATTGTAATGTTTGTCTGGAAGCGAAACTTCTAGTGGCGACACTCAATGCATACACATTAACAAACACAATCTCAGCCAACATCTTGCTACGAGATATCCTCATACCACTGGTTTGACGAGAATTTTTTTAGTTTGTATAAACTCATCGTTGGGCGAGGTCGTATAATGCGACAGTGAGTTCTGTCCGTCCATATGTACATTTGTCTATTCAGATTACGCACAAAAAGGGGCATAACTGCACAAAATATGGGTCAATTTGGCTCAATTTTGATAGGCGTCTAGATCACAATGATATCAAACAGTTAGCAAAATAGTTCTGCAGATGTGATAAAAGACAAGAGTAGGAACAAATTTGGTACAGATTACGGCTAAAAAGGGGCATAACTGCTTAAAATATGGGTGGAGTCGACTCTTTTCGATAGGCTTATGGACTACAGGTAGGTACCGAAGTTACCGAAATTTGATGGCTGTACCAAACACGATTCTGCAGCTAATGTGGCAACAGGAAAGAACATATCATGAAATCAGGTAGATTGCGCAGGAAAAAAGGCATAACTGTGTAAAATATAGGTCGATGTGACTCATCCTGGAGAGGACACCGACTACAAGTAATAAGCTTCGGAAGCTTTGGTGGCTGTACCAAACGCAGTTCCACAAATAATATGGTAAAAGACAAGAACATATCATGAAGTTTGTTAGGTTCCAATTACGTCTGAAAAGGAACATAACTGCGTAAAATACCGGGCGAGGCAACTCATTTTCGATAGGTGTCTAGACTACAGGTAGGTAAATAAGTTACCAAAATTCAGCAGCTTTACCGGACACGATTCTGCAGATATGTGGTAACCGACAAGAACATATCACGAATCAGGAACTGATTACGCACAAAAAGGGGCATACCTGCGTTAAATATAGATCGTTTGTGTCATCCTTACCCAAATTAAGCACTGAAATGGCATGTATACCTGCCCCAGCTGTATGGGCATTGTTTCCCGTACCATGTACTGGGAAGGTATAGCTTGTAAGGCGTTATTATGTGGAATTCTCGCAATACTATGCGACTACTGCTATGTAATTAATACACGTCAGCTTATGAAGACCATCTGTTGGTAGGACGAGTAAATAGCACAGGGCAAACCTCGCGCAAAAGTGGGTGCCAAGGCAATCAGAGTAGGCTTGGTCATGGCCACAGCACATTGTCATGGAGTGAAAAAATATATACATATCCAAATAAAGAAGGTGCAATATAGGAAAAAGAAAGAAAAACAAAACAAAAGAAAAAAACAAAGATGAGCACATGGATGGCCGGTCGATAGGATGAATCAAGAAAGTCGACAGATTCTTGGTCCATATCTTTGGCATAAAATTGATTCTTGGTCCATATGTTTTGCATAACTTAGAAGATCATCGATTACCCTGCAATGTACACTATGCTCGTTTTAGCGCAGCACAATGCCATTCCGCACTGAAGAGAAATTCTAATATACGCCCACTGTGGAAAAAGACCTTTTGATAGCATCATTTAGTTTCAACTGATAAAACCCAGAATAACAGCGCGAATGCAAATAACAGCAGTTGACTACCGGTATATGGATGTTCTCAACTGCTTCTACTCATCTACTTAACTAATTCATGTTCGCTTCCTGGTGCAGAAATTCATGTTCCGAGTAATAGAGAGGAAATCGGTGTATCAGGTCCATCCACTCTCATTAGGATGCATAAACGGTCAAAGAAGCAATGATTATTGTGAAGACTTCTTCTACAACTCTAACATGTGTTTATCATATTTGCCTATGATACTGGATATTTAGCCCCGTTGATACCATATAATGGCACCGTTGCATATCATGATATGGATTTTCTGCCCTCACGCGCGGGCCTGATATCGGTTATTTGCCCTTGGGCTGATATCGCGCACAGGAGTGGTTTCCCCTCACAGAACTCTCCAGTCTGGCCGAACGCATACGTATCAAAATTTTACGAGGTATTCGTAGTCATCCGATAATCGATATTGGATTTTAAACTTTTCATGACAATATATGTTGCGCTCTAAAGTATTGTGTATCATCAAAATGAAACGAAGAAATTTTCGCAATTTTTACCGAGGGTCCAATTTTCGATGGAACCGTTCCATGTAAAAATATTTACTAGGTCTGCTTGTTTTGTCAATTACAATGCTATTATTCATTTATAAATATGTGATAAACAGATTAATATGAAATAGGCAAAGCCTAGAAACGAACGAAGTATACTTCTTTTGTTCGCTTCTGACTTTGCCTTTTTCGTATCAATTTTTTTTTTTCGCAAACCATATGGGTCTATAGTCACTGTTATATTACGGAAGCTTAGAAGGGACATTGAAAATTATATACATATAGTTCTTTTCATTTTCCTGGTCGTTTGTGGCTTGGTGATTTCTGATGAAATACTGGCAACCCAAAGTTTGGAATTGCTGTGGTTGTGGATGTAGTTCAATCATGAACGTCGCTCGTCTGGGCTCTCTCCTGCCTCTCTCCGTTCAACTCCGCCCATTAGCTAACAACGGTGCAGATTCCCCACATATTTTATGGGGGCGCTGTAAGCGCTGTGGACTCGATTTTCTCGGGAGTTCGTCCGGCTTTTAGCTCTGCTGTGGCTAGATAAACATCTTACAAATATTCTACGACATTAACTTCAGAAAATCTTTGCGAAATAAAGACAAATCTTACCTTAGATGGCCAACATCGGTGAAATCCAAACGACGGTCGACTGCGCGCGTAAAAACGTTCCAAATTTACGCTCGGAAACATGTTTTCAAAAAGTGGTATCGTACACGGAAACGGACTGAATTGAATCCGCCCAAAAGAATAGATCCCAGCGGACAAGAATTCAGGAAAAGGGTCAAACGTGAAGATAAATTGTTTGAAAATAGAGAAATCTACGACACGCTCACATTGCTCTCATAACGGTTTCTTGTCCGCTGGGATCTATTCTTTTGGGCGGATTCAATTCAGTCCGTTTCCGTGCACGATACCACTCTAAATTTGGAACGTTTTTCACGCGCGCAGTCGACCGTCGTTTAGATTTCACCGATGTTGGTCATCTAAGGTAAGATTTGTCTTTATTTCGCAAAGATTTTCTGAAGTTAGTGTCGTAGAATATTTGTAAGATGTTTATCTAGCCACAGCAGAGCTAAAAGCCGGACGAACTCCGAGAAAATCGAGTCCACAGCGCTTACAGCGCCCCCATAAAATATGTGGGGAATCTGCACCGTTGTTAGCTAATGGGCGGAGTTGAACGGAGAGAGGCAGGAGAGAGCCCAGACGAGCGACGTTCATGATTGAACTAGTTGTGGATGATGCGTTGAATATTTGATCAATCGGGAAACGTATTGTTCTTTATCTGACATAGCCACCCTACTGAATCAACAAGTATGATTATAGGTGAAAACCGCCGGTCACGTGTCAAATTACAGTCAATGGTAGGTTTTCCAGTGCTTTCGTTATCAAGCGTGGGCGTGTGTCTGACCAGACGACAGTGACCACAGCCGAAAATGAACGATTTTCAGCATATCGATGACAGGTATGGTTACTGGTGTCCAGTCATATTTTGAAGGAGAAATATCGTACTATATTGTCACCAAACGTAGGGTTATTACTATTTCAAGTTAACAAAAATTTTAAACATTTTTGCGGCGAGAGGTGTTTTTAGGTGTTGGTAGACAGTCCATTGTAGGTATTAGCATCGAATTATAGTGTGAGGAAATGAGCACAAAATGAACACGTGGGAACTTACTACCTGCCTCATGTATCACTGACTCATTCATCTCTCGATTCCTTCCACTTGTGTGTGTTTAAGAGGAATATGAACCATTAATAGTATATTCTCTGTTGTCTGATATTACGACAGTCCATTGTATCATCATCGGACCGATCGACAGTCCATTGTAGGTCAACATGCACTTGTGAATGATGCACAGAGAGCACATCGTCTGATCTAATGATTCGCCAAATGGACTGTTGCCAAGACAAATGGTAGCTACAATGGACTGTCGACATATCTGATATATAATCACATGTTGCCTCATTATAACATTGCAGCTGTTATGCGGCTTCAATGTGAAGTGATTCAACCTACAGTTCATGGTCGCATGACAAATGGACTGGTGCATTCACCTATAATCACACTTGTCGATTCAGTAGGGTGATAGCAGACTGCCTATACCATATAGTATATGTTTCACACATTTCAAGGTCCGAAAATATGAATTATCTTCAGTACAATCAAATACAGTCGATCAGAATTGATACTCTGGATCGGATCTGGGATAAAATATGTTGATCGAATATATAAACCACAAAATATTGGGATGCTTCTTCATTATAAATTAATTTAAGGAATGAAACTGATAGAATTATTTTAATTTTATCCTTGAATGAAAAATTAAGAATGCCAAACTGTTCGAAGAGAGATATTACTATATAATGGACAAAAATATTGCGATGTTTATAGTTATATATAATCAAATTGTAAACAAATGAAAAACAAGCTTGATAGCTTATGAAGCCAGGACGTTCCACCAGTTGAGGACATTTACCCCTGTAGACATTTCCCTAGATATTTCCTCCTTCAAACATTTCCCTCTGTGGACATTCCCCACTCCCCCTCCCCCCCTTTTTTTTGTACTATAACTACAAATGTGTAACACACTGAAATATTTTAAGATACTTTTAACAAGATTTGTATGATTTAGTAAAATATTGTAATAGATATCTTGGGTTTTGCCTTCAACAGGGCACTATTTTGACATGCATAATTCATCTCAGCAAATCTGTGCTACGTAATAAAGAATTCAATTATACTACCGGTACCGTAGCTATTGTTTTATCATGCCGAATTATAGAAAATAATGAATAATAATAGAGAAATGCCCCAAATTTGTTTTTGCCAATATTTCAATTTTGTTAAACATTTGTACGAACTCATAGTACAAAAATATATAGGAAGGGGGGGGGGGGAGGGGGAATGCATGTCTAAATATGAGGGGAGGGGGGGATGCATGTCTAAATATGAGGAATCTGACTTTCTAAAATTTCGTTTTATAACACCCTACTGAATCGACAAGTGTGATTATAGGTGAATGCACCAGTCCATTTGTCATGCGACCATGAACTGTAGGTTGAATCACTTCACATTGAAGCCGCATAACAGCTGCAATGTTATAATGAGGCAACATGTGATTATATATCAGATATGTCGACAGTCCATTGTAGCCACCATTTGTCTTGGCAACAGTCCATTTGGCGAATCATTAGATCAGACGATGTGCTCTCTGTGCATCATTCACAAGTGCATGTTGACCTACAATGGACTGTCGATCGGTCCGATGATGATACAATGGACTGTCGTAATATCATACAGACAGAGAATATACTATTAATGGTTCATATTCCTCTTAAACACACACAAGTGGAAGGAATCGAGAGATGAATGAGTCAGTGATACATGAGGCAGGTAGTAAGTTCCCACGTGTTCATTTTGTGCTCATTTCCTCACACTATAATTCGATGCTAATACCTACAATGGACTGTCTACCAACACCTAAAAATACCTCTCGCCGCAAAAATGTTTAAAATTTTTGTTAACTTGAAATAGTAATAACCCTACGTTTGGTGACAATATAGTACGATATTTCTCCTTCAAAATATGACTGGACACCAGTAACCATACCTGTCATCGATATGCTGAAAATCGTTCATTTTCGGCTGTGGTCACTGTCGTCTGGTCAGACACACGCCCACGCTTGATAACGAAAGCACTGGAAAACCTACCATTGACTGTAATTTGACACGTGACCGGCGGTTTTCACCTATAATCATACTTGTTGATTCAGTAGGGTGTATAAGTTGTTTGAGTTCTTGGTAAAATTTTGCTGTTTGACTTCAAAGCTATTCATGAATTGACCCCTCAGAAGTGTACGGATCTAAACACAATAAAATCTGCAATAAACTATAGCTTGATGAATGTGTTTGTTTTATGAACTTTACTTGCATCTTGGTTGTCCGTACCTATTAATTTAATGTCTAGATCTAGGCCATAATCTGAAGTGAATGGATGATATCTGACGGTTCAGACAATCGCAGTGTCACCGTTTACTTGGAAATGATTTCTTGCCTGTTATAATTAAAATCCCCTATTGATAATCAGCTTGTTGTGACCCCCCCCCTTTTCTTTGCGAACTTTGGATGACCTAATTTATCACGCGGACGTCAGCGACAGAACTTGAATGGCTTGATTTTGCTACGGCGTAAGGTCACAATTCCGTGGCAAATGTTTATTTTTTAAATGAACAACCGATTATCTCTTTACGAAACATCAGATCTTCAAAGCCTAATAAATAAGCTTGTTATAGATGGACACGTTATACAGCTTTTTCTTGCCGTAGAACTAAATTTTATGAAATTTCTGCACTGATGTGAAGTGCCATTTTCGCGAAAAAGAGGTCTGACCGCACTCTGCAAACATTTGCGTGCGGGAAGTGCAGACGACACTCGGGCGTTTTCGCCAAATATTCTATCAGTCGGAAGGGAATCGGAAGGGAATTCATCCTTGAATTTATTAGCATATTATCCTTTTTTTGTTTCAAATCTATAGCAAATATTTTTAGAATTAAATTTCGATACTGTTCTAATTTTAGCTATTACCCACCCTGCCTCAAATCCAATATGGCAGCCCCCGCAAAATACGCCCTCGCAAACGATGAAATCTGAACATGATAGACTACGGTGATTGTCTGTCTTTACATGGATTTACACTGGGTTTGTGATTAAGTTCTGTATCTGTATTTTGTCTCACGTAATGCATGTATGTTACCTATTTAACGAACTCCGTTAGGGACCGCTTCGCGGTCCCGAACTTCGTTCGTTATGATATACCCATTTCCATATCGTCCCTGGCATCAGCCCTCGACCCCCATACCACGTCTTCGGCCCTCTGGCTGATATGGGGGTCTCGGGCTGATACCAGAGCCGATATGGAAATGGGTATACAATAATCTCTAATTATTTGAATCATTGATTAGAGCCTTGTGCGGAGTCTGGCCACTTAGCGAGATATATCGTGCTGTTGAGTAAGGGTATTATGCTGCATGTATGGGGATGATATAGAGATCGCATTCTAAAATAGAGTCTATAGCGCGAGTTGAAAATAGAGTTTTTGTATTGTGTCATTTGCCCTCTCGGTATCTTCGCGGGCATAGTATAATGAAGCAACAGGCAGCTAACAACCTTATGTAATGTATAAACTGAATGCCATGTTGTTCCCTACTTATACAATACAGACATTATAGGTTGGGGTTAGCAGTGAAATGTTTTTATGCCTACCACAGATGTAGGATATGGTACTACTCTTGCAATATACTTCAACCTTAGTAACACTTTACGAAGGCATGGCAAACGATAAAGATTTCAGTTAAAGACACGACCAACTACAATCGTATATTAGTTTTGTGAAATTCTGACGTTTGAAATCGCCAATATCATATATGTCCTTTCTTGGGTGAACCCTCATGATTTTATTATGGCTGCAAGCGATGTCATGGCAATTTCTGTTATTCTGCACTATTCTCTGATGAGCGATGATCTTGCCTTGAAAGACTATATCCACCTGACACTGAACACTCTTTTTCGTATCTACTGTTATGCTAATTACCCCCCCCCCCCACGCCCAATCAGAATGCTCACCTGCTGTGCATTAAATATCGTTTCCATATATACCATGATATTTCGAGATTCCGAAAATGCGTCAAAAGAACCAGAGTATGATTCTAACCTCATCGAGTCCGCTCTTAATGGAATTTATTGTTATGCATGGTGGCCATTTCAATGTTTTCCTCCAGCACTGTTCACTAAGACTTCTGATATGTTTAACCTGCAAAATTTCTGGATACAAAACTTTCGAGATACCTTCTGGTGCAATTAGTGACACGTTTCTCCCCTATTATTTCAGTAGATTATTACACTGAACTAAATACATAAGAAAATGCGCATTATGAGGCTATTATGACATCAATAATGACGTCATTTTTCGAAAAGCCTAGTAGGTCCTTTATTTCGATAGGCGAATGGGCCAGCTTTCCATCGATATACAGTTTGTTACAATAGTCGTAGATCTGACGATGTTAAAAGGCCGAAGTGTTTATTTATCATTGTTTTTATTATCATCATTGAGGTTACCTATCTTTGTGATGTCATGATCCTTTGCAACTAGGCTTCTGCGCATTGACTTGAAATGACCTCAGTATTAGAAGTTATGATGTCAGAATTTTCGGTTCATAATTCTATTCCATTCTGGAAAAAGGTCAGATAGATTAGTGGGGGTCATGTTGTTCCCTCCCCCAGGACAGATAGGGGAAATTATGACGTCACTTTGACGTCGAAATATTTTCTAACCCTTTTGGATTGTTTCTATTCAAAAGCATGAGCTTTATTTTGGTATGTAACATACAACGTTTTGATTCATCCAATTATGCACAAATGATTACATTTTCCCCTATCCTCATTATATTTTCGGAAAATTAGTATCCACGCCACTCACTGCAAAATCGCTGTAGCTGTGTTATGCTTACAAGGAATTTCGGCCTGCCACCCCTGGGCGGACCCGCATACCCTAGTCTTACATGCTGTATCGTCAGAAATTGGACAGCTCGAGGTGCAAACGGGACGACCATTTTACTGCATGGGCTGACCCGCATACCCTAGTCTTACATGCTGTATCGTCAGAAATTGGACAGCTTGAGGTGCAAACGGGACGACCATTTTACTGCATGGGCTCCCGGCCTACTGGGCCATATATACATCCCATGATATATTCACGAGTTGAACATCTATAAAACAGGCCAATTACCAATAGTCCGGTGGCATAGCTGACGAATTGTTCATTTTATGATACCAGTGTCACGCTTTGCAGGTTGCTAGGCTGGCCCATGCTGATTAATTTGTGATAAAATAGTGCCATTTCCAATTCACGTTATTATAGACTACAGGAGCGCTTATTAAATTGTCACATATTCAATTCCAAGACAAAGGGGTATGGGTATTTGAACTGGCGTAACTTTCACAACTGATGATCAGTCTACAACAGATAAGTGGTAATGATGCACCATACACAAGGAAGTCAATAGATATCTGTTCTAAATTTGTCACATTTGCCATCTTCAAATTTCAGCTGAATTTTTTTTTCTCAACCCAATGAAGATTTTGACGATTTTCTACCTGTATGTGTATATATGTCTCCCTGCTTGGCATCTCATTTGTATAACAAGCGAACTGTGTGGTACATTTGAACAGTACAGGTACGAAAATTGTCAAAAACACAATAGGTGACTATATGTAGGGAACCATAAAACCTGGAAAAGCTACTTGACAAGCTGTATTGCACACGATGTTCCCGGTTTGAAGATCCTTACATGACGAACTTCCCCAAAAACTAGAACCTTAGGCGCTGAAACGAGGTTATTTAAATGTAAAATAGGCTGTTAGAATAATTCCACTAACTCTTTGATGTTCATAGAAAGCATATCCTTCAGCAGTAAATGACAAAAAAAATCTGTATTGAGATACAATGTAAAATCTTCATGGTCAGATGGACAGGAGGTGTGCTGGGATGCATCCTTTCATGGTATATTATATACATGTACCTCCTCCTGTCCGTACACCCCCAGTTTGTAAGGTTAAAAATTCTGACAATGGTAGAATGACAATAAAATTGTGCAGACTGGTACATGTAGATCACTTCTATTTTAACAGGAGGACTTGGAGTTTGACCCTGTCCAGCCAAGTGAGCCAAGCCATTGACCTAGATCATGCATCTGTTTGCATCTAAATGGTATAGAGGGTCTGGTGGAGGGGATGTTTGTGTGTAAGTACCCAAGTTACATACCGTGAATAACATTTCTGCAAGAATGAGAGCCTAGAAAAATAGAATTTCTTGCCAAAATGGCAAACCTATGATAACAATGCCTTAAACAATTTTATTCTGCATTTATTAAGTATACTGAATAAAGTTTTTATCAACCAGCGATTTATGACATCCTTTCAGGAAATTCTGAGTGGTAATCATTTTGTATCCATGCTCTAAAACAGAAAAAAAAAGTCAGTGAAAATGACACCTGGGCATACATAAGAATAGCAGAAAATATTTAACTTCACTAATATACACCAAGTAGTACAAAATCTAGCCAAAATAGTTGACCAAACTACCGGCAGTAGCAAAGGTACCAGCTCTGTGCTCAAGTTTTTCCTCACTATAAGAGAGGGCCATCAGTCCCTACGGGTCTAAATCGCCCCGTGAAAAATACTGACGAATACCTTCTGACAGTTATTACATCATAAAATATATCTGTACTGTCAATATTATGGAGCATATAGTGAGTGAGTGAGTGAGAGAGTGAATAGGATTTGACATCGCTTTCAACATTATTTCAGTCAGATCGCGACGAACCAACTAAGCACCATTCACCCAGTCAAGTTGCGTTCCTACTGCTTCAAAGAAGAAATCTTTGAAGCAGCGTGGAACCAGATACCCTCCATCCACCCTATAAGACACAGAGGTCAGCACACAAGACAGAGACAGGACGCTTACATGGTGCATTAAAGACAAGCGATATTACAGTTCTAGACCATTATTAAAATTCCTGTTGCTTCTCAGAAAAATGCATTAAAGCAAGAGGAACCCGTGCCCACGGGACACCCACCAAACACCCATGTATGGCAATATTTCTTTGAGTACCTTTTTTTGTGAATTATCGGCAACTTGCATTTTCTTATAGATTGGGCCTTCCCGATTAAAAAAATTGTTGGTGCCAAGTTTTCTTTCTTGACTTTGAAGTAGCTTGGGTGCCAGGGTTCAGAGTGCTGGGGTTCAGAAATCTAGCGCCCTTATTTGGACATTGTGCAAACTTTTTAACACCAAGGGATCTCACATCAAAATCTTACATCTTACGCCTATTTCTAATCTATTTGCATTACCTTCATCTCAAAATATGATGGATTAATTCAAAATGTCGGTATATTGATCAAAACCGAGGGATGTCTATACATAGCCTAACAGTTTATGCCCAATGCCCATTTTGAATCAATTTACATATCCCTAAGATCAAGATTTGATGACAAAATTCAGAATGACGGCCATATGGGGTCATCTGAAAATCACACTTTTTCATGTTGCTCGTATAGTTTAAGGCATTATTATTGGTTCGTTGAGCCAAGTTAGCAAACCTGATGAATCTCTGTGCATAGCCTAACACCTTATGCCTATTTTGGATCAATTGACTTTTCCCTATAAGATCAAGATTTGATGATCAAATTCAAAATGGCAAAATATGGGGTCATCTGAAAATAACACTTTTCCATTTTGCTCGTATAGTTTAAGGCAATTATTCTTACTTCCTTGGGCACATTCTTCATAACGAAGAGATATCTAAGCGCAGCCTAACATCTTAAACCTATTATGAATATGTTTAGATATCCCTAAGATCAAGATTTGTCGGTCAAATTCAACATGGCGGTCATTTGGGATCATCTGAAATTCATATTTTTTATGTTGCTCTTATAGTTGACGGCATTATTCTTAGCTCATTGAGCAAATTTTTCAAATCCGTGAGACATCTAAACACAGCCTAACATCTTATGCCTATTTTAAACCTATTTACATATCCCTATGATCAAGATTTGATGGTCAAATTCAAAATGGTGGCCATCCGGGGTAATCTGAAAAATCAAACCTTTCCATATGTTGCTAGAATAGTTCAAGGCATTATTCTTAGCTCATTGTGCAAATTTATCAAAACAGAGGGATCTCTAAACATAGCCTAACATCTTACGCCAATCTTGAATCTATTTGCATATCCTCACCTCTCAAAATATGATGGTCAAATACTCGGACATAATTTACTATATATGGCTATAAGCTAATATATAATATTTCCAGTTTCTTTTGTTTAAATCCGATTTCTAATTCACAATTAGTGTCAGTATGATACATATGGAACCTGGTTTCATTGAGGATGACTTACAACTGTTCTTTATGTATGTATCCCGTACCAGCTCCAAATTACCACCGAAAAAGTTCACAATTCAGCGGATGACAGGCCTAGTATTGACGAGAATATGCTTCTATATGTTTCTTGATTTTGGAGTCGTGTTTTTTGACACAGGAAGAAAAGCTAAATGAATACATTTTTAGTTGTAGCCAGCTTGTTCGATTTTGCAAACATTTTAATCACATCATAATTTTCAAGCGAAGAATTCTGAAATCCATTACACGGATATCGGGCAAACGACAAAGTTACAAAACAAATCCACAAAATAATCGATCGATAAAATATCTGAAACGACCTATCTGACGTCACTGTGACGTCATCAGGGCTGCTATTTGGAATATATGATAGACCTTGACACACATATATAATGAATAGTTTCGAAAAGCCCCCGCCCCCTCCTCGCCCCACAACGTAACTACCCATTTCCAGGCTGCGACAATACCGCAAAATCCCAAATCCCAATCGTGATTGCCCATCACCCTTTAATGGTGATCAGTCCTGGCCATAGTTATCGCCTTTTTTCGGGCTGTGTGCAGTAGGGTCAATATCATGACAATTTATTCTAAACTTTTATACAGTTTTCCAATATCAATAAGGGTTCCCATCCTAAACACAAATTAAAGAGTTCAAGTCCACTTGACAAAGCTTAGCCATGATGTCATATATTGTCATTTTGAAACGGTCCCTAAGTGATTCCAAATGAGTAATTATATAAACACAAATGTTTTTCTTCATATAAAATATAATCTGGTATATCCCGAATGAAAATGTACCTTCTTCCAATTCGAACCCAGAAGAATAAGTCCGTTTGGGTAACTCTATCCCATTTATTATCGTATCAGTTGTCATTTGAAGAGGACCCATACTTGGCGTCACATGATTGTTCGAGAGGGATTTATGACACTAACACACTGAGCAATGTTTTGATTCAAACAATACCCTACAATTAGAGCCTGGATCGAAAATAAGGAAAGTGTGTGTATTTGAGAAACCATACCATCTTTATTTATAAAACCAATATGCATAATATGCACTGATATTGAAATTCAATTTCCACTGTAACCAAGCCTTCCCCAGCTTGGCACTATATCTGAAAATGATCGTCTCGTGTACCTCTACACATGTGATAAGTCTCATGTTGGTATCAAAAAAATGAACAATTCGGTCCCAATATCGAGCTATGCGGCCGAACTACTGTACCGGTAGGTATAGTGACTCTCTGTTGTACCAGATGGACAAAGGGTTCATACATGGCGTGAGCTCCATTGATTCTCACCCTTCGCTGCACCGGCATATGAGGGAAATCGTACTGAATGTAAGCACGTTTTAGTAGTTCCTGGTTTCCGTCGCCATGGAAATCGCTGTAGTATTATGGTTCACAACAAGCTGTATAGACCCTGACCGGGCACAAACAAATGACATCAAGTAGCGATCAGGTGTCTAAGGTTTGAGGCCAGGTATTAATATAACGATAAGAGGACATGACAGGCCTTAATCTCTAGTTTATGTTTGTGTGTCAGAGAAGGACGGGATTAATATTACTCCTCATAAACTAGTACGGAACGTTTTACCTGGAACGGAGCTCACCTGTATACCTGTATAAACCTGCATTGAGGAGTATGCCTGTATTCGAGAATAAGGTGGTTTGAACGACAAGGACATGCGGGTATTCATTGTTCCATGTGGCTGAACCCACGCCTGCTCCTTCATGATATGGAGTTGGTTACACACTATTGGGTCTAGTGTACCGTACAAGCGCAACGTATGTACTTCAGGACACAGGTTAGAGGCGTACCTTCATGACAGTGGCTGGAGGCCTACAGTACAGATGTTCACAATGAGGAGGTAGCAGAAGTCTCGCCCGTGACAACACCCAAGATAAACAGCTATGAAAACCATTCACATTTATTTGCTGGTCTCATTATGTGTGTTTTCCACGATTTACATCATAATATGGACAGAAAGCACACCCAATAAACGACTACTGTGTGGAAGCCCAGGTAAGTTCACAATGATCAGGCCCTCGGCTCGATCTGCGTCGGCTGGGAAACGGACGGGAATCTGTTGGGAGTGGTATATATGGTTGGCCATCCCTGCCAGAATTCGTCATTTAGAGGCTGCCACTAAATAATATATACCATGGTATAAAATGCCAAGCCTGCCATAATTCGTATTTAGAGGCTGCCTCTAATTATTTTGTATCAAGGTATAAAATGCCGAGCCTGCCATAATTCTTATTTAGAGGATGCCTGTAAATCGCCAAGCCTGCCACAATTCGTATTTAGAGGCTGCCTGTAAATAATATATACCCTGGTATAAAATGCCGAGCCTGCCATAATTCGTATTTAGAGGCTGCCTCTAATTATTTTGTACCATGGTATAAAATCGCCAAGCCTGCCATAATTCCCATTTAGAGGATGCCTCTAATTCATTTTGGCCGTAAGTCATAAACAACTCGATGTCATATCAAGAATATTAAATTTGACCAATGAGTAAACTTGTAACAAGCGTAGAGATATGGCACCAAATTTGTGAAAGCGCATATCATTGGTGGAAGTAATAAGAAGGCGAAAATTACGACTTACGGCTAAAATGAATTAGAGGCATCCTCTAAATAGGAATTATGGCAGGCTTGGCGATTTTATACCATGGTACAAAATAATTAGAGGCAGCCTCTAAATACGAATTGTGGCAGGCTTGGCGATTTACAGGCATCCTCTAAATAGGGATTATGGCAGGCTCGGCATTTTATACCATGGTACAAAATAATTAGAGGCAGCCTCTAAATACGAATTATGGCAGGCTTGGCATTTTATACCATGGTATATATTATTTAGAGGCAGCCTCTAAATGACGAATTCTGGCAGGGATGGCCAACCATAGGTATAGCTTCCGGTAGTTGAGGGGGGGGGGGGGAGTAGAAGAGTTTCTCCAACACGGCGTTTATACATGTGCATGGAATCCTATATTACCATGGCATCGCCGTTTTTCTTACCGGTATGGGTTAGCTGTCGATCCACCTTTCTTCAACCCAGCAAGGTGTGCCGCCTCATGGTCATTATGTATACTTCAAACGGAGGTTTACACGTGGATCCTTGTTGTGAGTTGTTGGCTGTGAATGAATATCTAAATATTAACAAATCATTGCGCAATATTCACATATATAATTCATGTTGTTTTCACTCAATCTATATTATAGTAAAAAATAAATTTAAGGGGGATATCCGAAAATCGGATTAACCAAATTGTATGAAATTTTAGTCCATGAGACTGTCAATCGGTCTTAACCCAGTTAAGTATAAGAAAATCCAAATACTAGAGGAAAAAAACTGAACCCGCAAATGAAAAATGCTACAAGAAAAACTGAAACCCCAAACGAAAAATTAATATTCAAAATGATTTGGGTAATATTTTCACCCGTAGGTACTACATTGTGAAAACAGTGGTCCAGTATATTGTTTGACACTTGTAGATCAATCTGACGCTGCGTTTGGGGGTTTTATACTTAACTGGGTTAAGCCCGATTGACTAAAATTACGTAAAAGATAAATGTAAATTTGAAATTATTGATTTCATTTTTCTTCTTTCAATATCTTCATCGTGTCTTTATTGACAAGTGGGTAAATGTTCATGACAATTCTCCAAACCATTGGGAAGAAATCCCCAAAAGACTAGCCAGGAGTGAAAAAATTTCGTTGATAAGATTTTCAGGTATAAATCCCCCTGAAACACTCTTGTGCACTAAGTCAATATTTCGGCACACAATCTTACTTTTGACAAAATCTTTTCTCTGAAGGACCCTGTGCATTAGTATAGCAATCCGTCCCTTCGCATGTGCAATTGTTTGTTGAAAACGAAATAATGGATCAGTCTTATATGAACGAATAACCTACGTACTATTCTGTCATTACGCGGAAACTTGTTTACATGACATTCACATAACTAGAAGGCAAACTATACTAAACACCCCATTTTGTAAGCTCTTTGCGTTTTACATGCTTTGTTTTCGAAAAAAAACACGTTAACCAAAATCAGTCAAGTATTTCTGACAAGGAACATCTCGCAATGAATGAGCCTGAAAAGAAACCCCTTCAGTTATATCCAGACATGCATGGGTAACGATGGAGCATACTGTTTGTAAGTAGGATATCAATGGGTCGAAACCGATAAGAAAAGTCCATACATGTGAGTATATATGCCAGTTCTTATGTCCAATTATAGTGTATGGTATGGTAACATTTATTTAGAGCCGTTTGGTACATATCGTAGCAGGCCTACTTCATTTGTTCTTTATGACGTTGTGATCAGATGTCCTGATTCAGGAACAGTTTGTCAATCTTTGAATTTAGTTCAAGACGTCCAAAGAGACTGAGAGTTTGTTCCATCCAAGAAAATATTTTGAGTACAAGGGAAAAAAGACGAGAAAATATCGTCTAAGACTGCATGTGATCAATCAAGACTTCACACTGACCATACTTAGACTTAAAGGGAACCCAATCTGTCTAGGATCACTTTTCCTAATATGCCATTTCCTAAAATGCCATTTACTGTACCGGGTACCGTTCTTAAATACTCCAAACGGCTGCTGAAATATTGGTGTTTGAAGTATAAATCTGATATTCAGTGAATTTATGCAAATGAGAGTTGTGATGTCAACATTTGTGAGCTAAATTTATGCTGCCATATTCACAGATCTAGATTTTCGATCTCAAATATGTACTGTTGATAATTTATAGCATCGTGTAAATTATCTGGCTTTGTTTTCGAAAAAAAACCCTCCAAATATGTTTAGAAATACACTAACCATATCACTCACCTAATAATGGGTTTGTTTTGAAATTTTTGCAGATTATGAAATCATAATTACTGAATATTTAGTAACAACAATTAATCTAGGCTATTTATATTCATGAAAGGAATCATTTTAGCCATTTAAGTTGCTGAGATAAAGCACTTAGTTACCAGCTGCTATTGTAACCATATTCCTGAAACTATAGGTAAGCAACTGACAAAAGTGATATCCAAAACCGGTAAACACAAATGTTAATGGAATGCAAAAGAATCCGAATCCTATGGATGTTAGAAAACAAAATAGGCCTACCATGCAGTGTTTGTCGATCTAATTATCTCTACTTCATGCGCGACATCATTAAAGCTCATTTTCATTTGGTATCAGACCCAATATGCATTAATTTACAATATCTCAGTCGGCAGTAGGAATATTTCTTGAAATATATATTTTTTTTAATTTTCAGAAAAATTATGGCAACAACCCAAGAATTATTCTTCATTTTCCATGTGGGTTTCCCTATAATAGTATAGCCTATTTGGTTGTTTCCTAAGATCACGTGCTCCCATCTTGTGTCCTAGGATCATTCATGATCCACGTGCTCCGATCTTGTTGTGTCTTTTGATCGTTCGAGCTCCCAAGTTCTCCCATCTTATTGTGTCTTTTGATCGTTCGATCTCCACGTGCTCCCATGATCTTAATGTGTCTTTTGGTCGTTCGAGCTCCACGTGCTCCCATCTTGTTGTGTCTTTTGATCGTTCGAGCTCCACGTGCTCCATCTTATTGTGTCTTTTGATCGTTCGAGCTCCACGTGCTCCCATGATCTTAATGTGCCTTTTGATCGTTCGAGCTCCACGTGCTCCCATCTTGTTGTGTCTTTTGGTCGTTCGAGCTCCACGTGCTCCCATCTCATTGTGTCTTTTGATGGTGCGAGCTCCACGTGCTCCCATCATCTTAATGTGTCTTTTGATCGTTAGAGCTCCACGTGCTCTCATCTTAATGTGTCTTTTGATCATTCGAGCTTCACGTGCTCCCATCTTGTTGTGTCTTTTGATCGTTCGAGCTCCACATGCTCCCATCATCTTAATGTGTCTTTTGATCGTTAGAGCTCCACGTGCTCTCATCTTAATGTGTCTTTTTATCATTCAAGCTTCACGTGCTCCCATCTTGTTGTGTCTTTTGATCGTTCGAGCTCCACATGCTCCCATCATCTTAATGTGTCTTTTGATCGTTAGAGCTCCACGTGCTCTCATCTTAATGTGTCTTTTTATCATTCAAGCTTCACGTGCTCCCATCTTGTTGTGTCTTTTGATCGTTCGAGCTCCACGTGCTCCCATCATCTTAATGTGTCTTTTGATCGTTAGAGCTCCACGTGCTCTCATCTTAATGTGTCTTTTTATCATTCAAGCTTCACGTGCTCCCATCTTGTTGTGTCTTTTGATCGTTCGAGCTCCACGTGCTCCCATCATCTTAATGTGTCTTTTGATCGTTAGAGCTCCACGTGCTCTCATCTTAATGTGTCTTTTTATCATTCAAGCTTCACGTGCTCCCATCTTGTTGTGTCTTTTGATCGTTCGAGCTCCACATGCTCCCATCATCTTAATGTGTCTTTTGATCGTTAGAGCTCCACGTGCTCCCATCTTGTGTCTTTTGGTCGTTCGAGCTCCACGTGCTCCCATCTCATTGTGTCTTTTGACGGTGCGAGCTCCACGTGCTCCCATCATCTTAATGTGTCTTTTGATCGTTAGAGCTCCACGTGCTCTCATCTTAATGTGTCTTTTGATCATTCGAGCTTCACGTGCTCCCATCTTGTTGTGTCTTTTGATCGTTCGAGCTCCACATGCTCCCATCATCTTAATGTGTCTTTTGATCGTTAGAGCTCCACGTGCTCTCATCTTAATGTGTCTTTTTATCATTCAAGCTTCACGTGCTCCCATCTTGTTGTGTCTTTTGATCGTTCGAGCTCCACATGCTCCCATCATCTTAATGTGTCTTTTGATCGTTAGAGCTCCACGTGCTCTCATCTTAATGTGTCTTTTTATCATTCGAGCTTCACGTGCTCCCATCTTGTTGTGTCTTTTGATCGTTCGAGCTCCACGTGCTCCCATCATCTTAATGTGTCTTTTGATCGTTAGAGCTCCACGTGCTCTCATCTTAATGTGTCTTTTTATCATTCAAGCTTCACGTGCTCCCATCTTGTTGTGTCTTTTGATCGTTCGAGCTCCACATGCTCCCATCATCTTAATGTGTCTTTTGATCGTTGAGCTCCACGTGCTCTCATCTTAATGTGTCTTTTTATCATTCAAGAAGCTTCACGTGCTCCCATCTTGTTGTGTCTTTTGATCGTTCGAGCTCCACATGCTCCCATCATCTTAATGTGTCTTTTTGATCGTTAGGGAAGCTCCACGTGCTCTCATCTTAATGTGTCTTTTTATCATTCAAGAAGCTTCACGTGCTCCCATCTTGTTGTGTCTTTTGATCGTTCGAGCTCCACATGCTCCCATCATCTTAATGTGTCTTTTTGATCGTTAGAGCTCCCGTGCTCCCATCTTGTGTCTTTTTGGTCGTTCGGAGAGCTCCGTGCCCCATCTCATTGTGTCTTTTGATGATGGTGCAGCTCCACGTACTCCCATCATCTTAATGTGCCTTTTGATCGTTAGAGCTCCACGTGCTCTCATCTTAATGTGTCTTTTGATCATTCGAGCTTCACGTGCTCCCATCTTGTTGTGTCTTTTGATCGTTAGAGCTCCACGTGCTCTCATCTTAATGTGTCTTTTTATCATTCAAGCTCCACGTGCTCTCATCTTAATGTGTCTTTTGATCATTCGAGCTTCACGTGCTCCCATCTTGTTGTGTCTTTTGATCGTTCGAGCTCCACATGCTCCCATCATCTTAATGTGTCTTTTGATCGTTAGAGCTCCACGTGCTCTCATCTTAATGTGTCTTTTTATCATTCGAGCTTCACGTGCTCCCATCTTGTTGTGTCTTTTGATCGTTTAGGCTCCACATGCTCCCATCATCTTAATGTGTCTTTTGATCGTTAGAGCTCCGTTGGTTGCTCATCTTGTATATCTTTTTATCATTCAAGCTTCACGTGCTCCCATCTTGTTGTGTCTTTTGATCGTTCGAGCTCCACATGCTCCCATCATCTTAATGTGTCTTTTGATCGTTAGAGCTCCACGTGCTCTCATCTTAATGTGTCTTTTTATCATTCAAGCTTCACATGCTCCCATCTTGTTGTGTCTTTTGATCGTTCGAGCTCCACATGCTCCCATCATCTTAATGTGTCTTTTGATCGTTAGAGCTCCACGTGCTCTCATCTTAATGTGTCTTTTTATCATTCAAGCTTCACATGCTCCCATCTTGTTGTGTCTTTTGATCGTTCGAGCTCCACATGCTCCCATCATCTTAATGTGTCTTTTGATCGTTAGAGCTCCACGTGCTCTCATCTTAATGTGTCTTTTTATCATTCAAGCTTCACGTGCTCCCATCTTGTTGTGTCTTTTGATCGTTCGAGCTCCACATGCTCCCATCATCTTAATGTGTCTTTTGATCGTTAGAGCTCCACGTGCTCCCATCTTGTGTCTTTTGGTCGTTCGAGCTCCACGTGCTCCCATCTCATTGTGTCTTTTGATGGTGCGAGCTCCACGTGCTCCCATCATCTTAATGTGTCTTTTGATCGTTAGAGCTCCACGTGCTCTCATCTTAATGTGTCTTTTGATCATTCGAGCTTCACGTGCTCCCATCTTGTTGTGTCTTTTGATCGTTCGAGCTCCACATGCTCCCATCATCTTAATGTGTCTTTTGATCGTTAGAGCTCCACGTGCTCTCATCTTAATGTGTCTTTTTATCATTCGAGCTTCACGTGCTCCCATCTTGTTGTGTCTTTTGATCGTTCGAGCTCCACATGCTCCCATCATCTTAATGTGTCTTTTGATCGTTAGAGCTCCACGTGCTCTCATCTTAATGTGTCTTTTTATCATTCAAGCTTCACGTGCTCCCATCTTGTTGTGTCTTTTGATCGTTCGAGCTCCACGTGCTCCCATCATCTTAATGTGTCTTTTGATCGTTAGAGCTCCACGTGCTCTCATCTTAATGTGTCTTTTTATCATTCAAGCTTCACGTGCTCCCATCTTGTTGTGTCTTTTGATCGTTCGAGCTCCACATGCTCCCATCATCTTAATGTGTCTTTTGATCGTTAGAGCTCCACGTGCTCTCATCTTAATGTGTCTTTTTATCATTCAGCTTCACGTGCTCCCATCTTGTTGTGTCTTTTGATCGTTCGAGCTCCACGTGCTCCCATCATCTTAATGTGTCTTTTGATCGTTAGAGCTCCACGTGCTCTCATCTTAATGTGTCTTTTTATCATTCAAGCTTCACGTGCTCCCATCTTGTTGTGTCTTTTGATCGTTCGAGCTCCACATGCTCCCATCATCTTAATGTGTCTTTTGATCGTTAGAGCTCCACGTGCTCTCATCTTAATGTGTCTTTTTATCATTCAAGCTTCACGTGCTCCCATCTTGTTGTGTCTTTTGATCGTTCGAGCTCCACGTGCTCCCATCATCTTAATGTGTCTTTTGATCGTTAGAGCTCCACGTGCTCTCATCTTAATGTGTCTTTTTATCATTCAAGCTTCACGTGCTCCCATCTTGTTGTGTCTTTTGATCGTTCGAGCTCCACGTGCTCCCATCATCTTAATGTGTCTTTTGATCGTTAGAGCTCCACGTGCTCTCATCTTAATGTGTCTTTTTATCATTCAAGCTTCACGTGCTCCCATCTTGTTGTGTCTTTTGATCGTTCGAGCTCCACATGCTCCCATCATCTTAATGTGTCTTTTGATCGTTAGAGCTCCACGTGCTCTCATCTTAATGTGTCTTTTTATCATTCAAGCTTCACGTGCTCCCATCTTGTTGTGTCTTTTGATCGTTCGAGCTCCACATGCTCCCATCATCTTAATGTGTCTTTTGATCGTTAGAGCTCCACGTGCTCCCATCTTGTTGTGTCTTTTGGTCGTTCGAGCTCCACGTGCTCCCATCTCATTGTGTCTTTTGATGGTGCGAGCTCCACGTGCTCCCATCATCTTAATGTGTCTTTTGATCGTTAGAGCTCCACGTGCTCTCATCTTAATGTGTCTTTTGATCATTCGAGCTTCACGTGCTCCCATCTTGTTGTGTCTTTTGATCGTTCGAGCTCCACATGCTCCCATCATCTTAATGTGTCTTTTGATCGTTAGAGCTCCACGTGCTCTCATCTTAATGTGTCTTTTTATCATTCGAGCTTCACGTGCTCCCATCTTGTTGTGTCTTTTGATCGTTCGAGCTCCACGTGCTCCCATCATCTTAATGTGTCTTTTGATCGTTAGAGCTCCACGTGCTCTCATCTTAATGTGTCTTTTTATCATTCAAGCTTCACGTGCTCCCATCTTGTTGTGTCTTTTGATCGTTCGAGCTCCACGTGCTCCCATCATCTTAATGTGTCTTATGATCGTTAGAGCTCCACGTGCTCTCATCTTAATGTGTCTTTTTATCATTCAAGCTTCACGTGCTCCCATCTTGTTGTGTCTTTTGATCATTCGAGCTCCAAATGCTCTCATCTTATTGATTCCTATAGGATCAATCAAGATTCACGTGCTCCCATCTTTCTGTGTCCTAGGACACGTGATTCACGTTTAAGTTAAAAATTACTGATGTATTTTGAAATTGAAATATCGGCCTTGAATTTGTCCACTTTGGCATTCCTTAGGCACTCAACCTGTAACCATCTGGCTCATCTATACGCAGTAAGACTGGCCTGCGATCGTGCGTACCCATTTTCAGCGGTAACCATAAGCGGGAATTCCCCGAAATCAACATCACGTGATGTTGTCAGCCAAACAGCAAAACTCTACCGACGTAGCCCCAACATAACCCGCCAATTTCGAATAATGTGCTGTTCTACTTGTTCAAAATTACAGATATAGAACACCTCTTGGAACATATGGAAGTAATGCATATCTGTATCTTTTGTCATCTTCGCTTACCCAAGTCTAACACTACACGTGTTGCCTTGGCTGAACGTAACACATTATCTGATCAGAGTACAGGCCTGGTGATGTCATAGCGCTATAAATATTCTGTAGGAGAAGTGCAATGTATGACCTCTTTAAAATTCAAATTTGATTGGCTATTCGAAGGAAATCAACATCAATACACCCACCACTTGCCATATTTGGAGATCACATTGGTAGACATCAAAGAAAATCCTAGCTGCTCGGTATTGGGAAGCTCCTATCTTGATTGGCTATATGACATCACGTACGTTTCCCCGGTCTGAACAGTTTACGTTAAGTCAAGGTAAATGACGGAACGTTAGTGTAGTAGTTAACTTGAAAATGTGAAGATGATCTTTTGTAAGCTCAGACAATATATGTGTCAGAAGTTGTATGAAAAACATGTAATTTATCAAATTTCTCGAGTCTGTTCTCCGCCGGATGAAGACCGAACAGTATACCGTAAAGTATCAGATATCGTTCCGCAATAATGGCGACACGATTCGCAAGCTATCTTCTGAATGGTGAAGTGTACGCAAATGCTCAGGCGCTGTTTTCAGTGTTCCGGGATATAACCCAAATAACACAAACGAGACCCATGCACAGATGACAAATTCTCCTTCCTTCTATACACATCCTGTTTTCTCACTATCGGTGAATTTCCTGAAGAGAATAGACCTGATTCAATCAAATACTCAACGTTGCTAGGTTATCCATGAATTCCTTCAGGAAATAGGAAGTAGTACTTCCTACTAACCATGCATGGTTCTTGTATTCCACGTACCCGACTATAGGTTGGCAAAAGTTTATACATTTATTGCATTTTTTATTTCGAAAAGTTGACTTTTACACGGGAACATAATATATCCATACACGAACGCCCCCAGTGTTACCCAGGATACAATTCTCGCTCTGGAGACAAACAAACTCCGAACAGCGCATGTCAGCTGAACGACTTCCGTCTTAGCTTCGAACACTGGCCGCAACTGAAATATCTCAGCATAGAGATTACTCCACCAATACAAACCTTCTTGTATCACTGAAATGACCTCCTGTTTCATAACAAAATATCTCCGAAAATCTATTCGTTAATAGTTTACACTGGTTCCACTGCTAACAAATTTATGCTATTGATAAATAACATTTATTTATGTTATTGATAAATATACGTGTGTTTCGCATTAATATATAGTTCGTGCGTATGGAACTGGCTAGCGTGGGATGCAATGGATGCTAGTACTTTTACTCTCACTCGGTTACATATCCCGCTACATCGCTCTACTGGTTGGAAGACCCCTTTTTCAAATCGAGAATTGACCAATTGAAATGTCGACTTCGCCAGTAGAATGTTTCCATCAGCTCCGGAAACTTCATTGATAGCTGTCTAATGTTCTTGGAACTGTGCTAGTGCATTCGGCTGATGTTAAAGGTCTAGTGACCCCTGTGATGGGGTTGGAAAACAGTCAAACCTCCCTGGCAGGCATTAATACAATTTTACCCAAGTGAAAATTGTATGCAATTTTTCTAGCCGGACGACCTCTCCATTTTTCGACGTGGTTTTATTGCGTAAACTGAATCGTAACCCCGCGGAAACATTGCAGCGCTATAGAAACTTTTAAATCATATCCTGGCGGTAAAGGGAATGTTATATTCCATTTCCCTAATACGGAACATTATTGGCTACCGTATCGCATGTATGTTGAATTCTCTGCGTCCTATCCAGTATTATGTACCATACCGAAGCGTATGATTGTGAGTACAATCAATCAATTCTTTATTGCACGACTTTGGTTTACTACAAAGTATGGCAAGCTATTAAACTACTTCGGATGAAACTAAATACACTATATATACAACAGAGCCACATCTATATATCTATGTACAGATCTACATTGATTCCGTGTGCATATAACGTGTCACTAGCCCACGGGCATACACATGTAAATACAGTTATATGTATGGGGATATCGCGACAGACATGAAGGCATTTTATTAGTAGATCACATCAGTCTCCAAATAAACGGAATATATTGTTTATGATTGTATACCTGCTGTAATGTAGAAGGGCAATACGCTTTTGCGTTATCAGATTTAATCTTAATCTGAAATATGATTACTCTTAGGTGTGAAAATAAGTTTATAAGCCAGGTTAGAGTGCAGATGAGTCTGGACGACATGACCGATCTGCTGGCTCATAGGGTTGAGCCAGACTGTTACTGTCCATGAAGCTTGTAATAGTTTTGATGTGAGAAATCAGATATATTCCACACTATGGAATACGTCTTCGTAACATTTCCGTGTTTTATGAGGGATTTATTCCACACTATCTGATTCTGATTTAAAACTTTCGTCCCAGGTTAAAGATGTACAGCAACGCATGCTGGTTCACCCCTTGAGCCAGCAGAATTGTCATGGAGGCATAGTCTCAGCCGGAACTCAGACCCGGCTTATAAATCTATGCCTCTGTTTCATAGTGGCCATCAATAGTATTGGCCTAGGATATCTCATTTTAGGTGACCCAGTTGAGAGGCGACAGTATATCGTGGTCATATTAACACAAATATTTACTCAGCCAGATTTCAACAGTTCGAACGATAAAATGTTCCGCTGCGGTAGATCAATAATAGTATGTGCTGTTTGGTCCATATGGCAGCACTAATTAGCAGAATGGAGAGGACAGTATCGGCAATTGTAGGCTGATATTCCACGCAATCGTTACCATCAGCACTATCAGAGTTAACTTCTATCGACTGAATCATATAACATTCACTAGATAAGCTAGAAAGTTAGACTGACGATCATATGTAACGCATTGTCACGAGACAGATTTGCCGGTTCTTATTCTCCCTGGGTGTATTGCAGGCACAGTTGTCTGGCCTGTGGGATATTGGATGTCTACATATATATTTTCAATAAATTATGAGAAAAAAAAGTATCATAGAAAAAAAAGAAGACTTTTTTATGTCATGGAGGTCACGGTATGGTGGAAAATTAAAACTGTAGTAACTCGGCTTGACATCAAAGGGAATGACTTTATTTGAGTCACGATGAAGGAGAAAAACATTTAGGAAAATATATGAAAAAAAATATTTGAATTTCCTTTTTTATTAATTTTCATAATTTATTGGAAATATACGTAGGCATATGCCATCCAAAATCCCACAGCCAGACAACTGTGATTGCAGGCATGATAAACATGGGTCGCGAGAATGACGTAACCTTTTATTTGCTGATCTTCACACGAAGACAGCACCTTGTACATGTACCTCGAACAAATATAACTTTTAGTTTTCACTCTCCTAATATTTAGAACAGTTCCACATAGTGGATGCTCTTATGTATTACCGAGTAACTATATCGCCGTCCTTATTTCAAACGTGCACTATACCATCGATGCTATCTATCGTTTTCACTCCCTTTTTTAGCTCGCCGTATACGAAGTAGGCGAGGTATTGGGAGAGAGAGGGGGAAAGTGGCGATGTCGGTGTCGGTGTTGGTGTCGGTGTCCGGTTAAGTTTTTATGTTTAGCACAACGTTAGACTCAAGCTGGAAGGTTAATGTTTTTTGTTTAGGCTGGACTTAGAATAATTTTGACTTCTTTTGGACTCTGAAAGTTTTCTGGGTTAATGTTTTTTGTTTAGTCATTTGGCCTATTATAAGCATAATGACATGTATGAGCTTACTTTTGGAAAAAAAGGTAATCTTTATTTCAAGTTTTATAATATAGTTCATCTTTCAATCCAACTTCAACATCACTGACAAAGAAGTCAAATTTTTATAACAATATATATTGTCATTGCCAGTGATGTGCATCCTGAAGGGCTCGATCTTTATGCGAAGCTGCATGTTATTGACAAAACCCAAAACGGGGAGCTGCCGGGTTACACATAACCCTTGTTTACACTAAATATGGCTCAGTTTGGTATTGCTTCACGAATGTATTCAGTGTTCAACTATGTCGCTTTAGGCAGTCACTTAAAGCTGAACATCACCCATAAAACTTGAACTATACCCGTCTGACCATTTCCGCACGAGTAGGTTCTGTTCAATTCTATCTCGGAAGCCATATTTGCCTTTTTCTACGACGAACTCGACCGTACCTCTAAGGTGACTCTCGAGTCGAGTAAGAGATGGCACAGATCACCCGACTAAGCCTCACACATTCGAACGATTTTAGACTCCTCGTGTTAGCAAAGATTGAGCAACATACAATTGTTGAAATTAGCAGTCGAAATTATATTTATTTTTCACTATAGATTCATCAATTGTACAATTCTAGTTAGAACCGGGCCGAGTGTGCCCATTCATAAGGTCGCGTTTCTTTGGGGAGACACCGGCTGACTGCGGTCGCCATTTTCTACTCTACTACTTCGCCCAGCGAGTGGGTTATTTAGGCCTCAATCGGGTCTATAACTCGTCAATGACGTCACGGATCAGTCGAACGATATTCTGGCTTACTCGGATCAGTTAAGTAAGTCATGTGAACCAATCGAGCACGCCGCTAGTCAACCAGTTCCCTGCGTATCCCCCTATACAAGGCTCGCGGTGTTCGTCGGATTGTCACAGTCTAGATTCAGAAGTCACACAGAGAATCCCTCTAGCAATTGTATATGATATAATATGTCAATAATAACAACTCCATAATATCTACCAGTCTATCAATTTCAAATAACATAGTCATAGTAAATTTTATTTTTAGTCGGTATACATTAGTACAGGCAACATAGCAAACACAAGCTCCATGGAGCTTTTACGACCGACTTTTAAAATCAATAAAATCATACATATATACAAACATAATAAAAACATTTTTTTATCACAGTTCGATATCACAATTACTTTTTGACTGCTACTGGGAGAAATGGAATAACTCCATTTTTGTATCTATTAAATATATAGCTGCATAAAACAGATAGCGGGCACATTACTGGCGACAGTTACATTCCTTCCCATTCCATACATTGATTAGTTTCTTAAAATCGTTAAAATTTGAAGTCGCTCGTATATGTTCGGGGAGATCATTCCATAATTTGGCATTCTTGTATCTAAAACTATATATACCATGCCGCTCAGTTCGGACTTTAGGAAGTTCGAGTAAATTAGAGTACCTGAAATTATCAAATCTTTCCTTCTTGTTAACAAGTTGCGATAACTATTCAGGACTATTACCATTTAAAATTTTGAAAGACTCGATAGCCATCAATCTCAGACGTTTGAGATGCAAAGAGGTGGTTTTATATTTCTGTAATAGACCTTCGTAAGAATTCGTGTAATCATGATAGACAAATTTGAGTGCTCTATGATGAATTTTTTCTATCTTCCTCGTGTTTCCGACATTACAAAAATGTACTAAGAGGCAAAAATTGAAGTGAGACATAATAAACGCATGATAAATTAATTTCCTACATTCGAGGGATAGATGTTGACCTATACGTTTCAGTACATTGATTTGCTTGGAAGCTTTCTGACAGATATTAGAAACATGGCGGTCATACGTTAAAAGATAATCAACTTCCATTCCAAGTAATTTGACATGTTCGTCACATTTAATATGAACACCACCGATGTTGAAGGTGGGCCTGTCTTTATATGTGCGTTTACCAACTGCCAGTGCCTGAAATTTCTGTGGATTAGCCTGCATATAATTATTGGTAAACCACTCGATTAAGGCCTCACCCCCAGTCTCCAAGACTCTCCTTAATGAGTCCAGTGACAGGTCTGAATAGGTTAAAGTGTTGTCATCTGCGTAATTAAAAAGACTAGCCTTTTCAACAAAATAAAGTACATCGTTTATGAATATGTTGAACAGCAGTGGTCCTAAGACAGAGCCCTGTGGCACACCTTTAATTATCTGCTTAAATAAACTCCGGTTTGACCCTATTTGTACACACTGCTTTCTATTTTGTAAATAGCTGTCAAGTAAATCGACAGCATCATCCCTATACTCCATATGCTTTCAGCTTTTCAATCATCAGATTATGAGGCAAACAATCAAATGCTTTTGAAAGATCCATTAGTATTGCTCCTACATACTTGTTTTCATCCAGTGCACGTTTCCATTCCGCAGTTAGTGCCACGATTGTAGACTGGCAACTGTAGCCGGATCTGAAAGCCGATTTGGCTATATCTGGCCTATTTTCATATACATGTACGTGAACATCACTCAGTCCATGAAAGGTACACCGCACGTGATAGCCATCCCAGTTTAACGAGCACAGAGACTCTAAGACTATCAGGTTGGCGTCAACTCGTGCCTTCCGGTACAAACGTTTTTAACGAATATTTCATAATTCCGGTAGTGAACTGAATCTTTTTGACGCGAAAATATTCGTATAATGCCGCTTCAAATCTTGAGATAGTTAGAATTTTATAATAGGCAAAACTTTTCCTGAAATTTCAATTTTAGTTAAAAAGTGACTGTGCATGGATTCTGGTAAAAATTCGATTTTTATTTCCATTTTCTCCAATGGAATGGTTGCACCTACTGACCAAACTAAGTGTTTAAGAATTTCGTCAGCGGTAAAATTGTTTTTTAGAAGTTATTCACAAAATCGTATTATTGCCGAACTGTGAGATTTTTAAATTAACGAAATTTCTAAAAATTCGATACTGAAATGAAATTTTATTATTTGACGCATCTTTTCATGTTACTGTTACTAATTATTGGTAGCAAGTTTTCAAAACCTGCGCGTTTGATTTTTTTTTCTTCTTTTTTTGTAAATTAATTTATGCAAAACCCTGAATGAAAATTCGTCAGTGTTTTTATAGAGATGCGAATAGATATTGTTACGTCTAAACGATAATAGAAAAACGCAACAGAAACATTTGTGAAGTCGAGAATCAATAATCAACTATTTATTTACAATACTAAAATCATATACAAATTAAATTAGGTCAATATAGCAAACAAACATCAAATAAACTCTTACTGTTCAATGTTATACCGGTATATCTCTCAGAGTCCGTATCAACGTGCTAATCTCTATACAGTCCGTGGTGAAATCGCGTTCCTGTATTTCCACAGTCAATAACGCTCAGCTGTTGTCGTCAGTTCAATCACGTAGATAATACACAGCGGTCGAACACAGCCAACAGGAATATATAATCCAGCAGTCAGTTATCTCAGGCAAATGTTAGTCAATAGTAATAATGATGATGCACCCACGTATGTCGTTCGAATCTCCTCCCCGATCACTAAACTTCGAGCAATTTATACTTTTATCGGGAATTCGAGAGTATTCTATCAGATCAAGAAACTAACATCGGTATAACAATGACGTAAGATTTAACCCAAATACGATTACAACAACTACGAGAAAGTTGGACATAATTAACCCAGATAAACAAGTCTATGACAGTCTATATGTGCAGATGGCGCTCAAGTATAACTGCCGGCAATATCCTTGGCTCTTGATGCATGGACAGATGGCGCTGTGTACAAAAAACTCGGGTCATACGGGGCCGTTCGTAAAGCGGCCATCTGCAATCACAGAATCCTCGAGAAAACACCACACGGATGACACATAATTCACCCACGACAAATCGGTCACGATCACGAGAAAATTCCAGATCATAACCACACAACAGAAGGTCAACAAGTCCACCTCAGTTCCACAATTCTAGAACTATCTTCAGTGTCTAACTTTATACTGCAATACCATGACAATATTAGTTTCATATTCCAACTATCATTTCATCATTAAAAGTGCATTCGATCGTAGTTATATCAGATATTGATATATCGAACTGTGATTGATTGGTGACTTCACATAACTATGTAAGAAAATATTAAGATTTTGATTTACTATTTCAATGCCATCTGCAGATAAAACGATATCTACAGTGCTGAATATTTATTAAATTTTCCAAACTTTCTCCATGGAATGCGTGGCTAACATTGGCATATTTAGAGAAAAAATATTCTTCCTGAAAATATTATTTGTTAAAAGAACAGCTGTCACAATAAAATGTGTTCGGATCTTATGAAAACCGTGACATGGATTCTGGGAATTATGAAAATTTTATGAAAAAATGTACTAATTTAATTGTTCCATAGTGAACTACTATACTCTTAGAATGGGCGCTGTACTGAAATACATAAATGTTATTAGTTTTATGTATATGTTCTTAATATCGAAGCTTAGCTCTTTTTATGAGATAACAACAGGCTCTGTTGGCGTTCAGGAAAACAAGCCTATTGTTAAAAAAAATTCACTGTCACAGAGAGTATGTCACAGAGAGATTATGTTTGCACCATATCTGTACACTGTTCCAACTGTGCGGCCACAATATTGCCGTGAACTGGACAATTCATGTAGAAATCAGTCGTATGGATATTAGCATATACAGCTGAATTAGCATATCATGGTTCACTGCCAGATTGAACTATGGAAATATAACAATAGCAAACGTGCGCGCGTGTTATACTGACCGATTCGTTAGAAGGGTGTGTATGGCATGTTTATGGCTTTGCGTCCATTGAATTGGCGTAATGGTTATATTGCAATCTTTCGTGAGTATATATATTCGAATTGGTTATTTGCAAATGTGCGGAAAACTGAACTGTCAGATGTCTTCTCTATGAGACTTGCAAATCTATAATACAACAGCCTCTAGAATCCTCCTGCCTTTTGTTTGGTGATGGTGCGGGGGGGGTAAAAGTGAGGAACTCGTTGAATAGAAAATAGCAAGTAAGGCATCGTGAGTTGAGAACTAGCAAAAACTTCTATGGAAATGATTCGATGGATATTTTGGCATTGATTACACAGGTAAGTGGAATTGCCATGCTATTTTTAGTCCACTTTTTATGGGTATTGTTCAAAAATAAGTGTCCAGTTGCTTTGTGTGAAAATGTTGTATTTAACCGAGAGCGGTCTTTTGACTCCAGCTTGTTTCCGTACACAACATTCCGTACTAGGTGTTGTGGGTAAAACCCAATTTCCCAAAAATCGGTAACTCAGACATAATATCACTGAATATTGTACCTTACATCAGGTAAGTCCCATGTACCTTACATCAGGTAAGTCCCATGTACCTTACATCAGGTAAATCCCATACGAGCTAAATGATTCTCCAAATAAATGTATCGTTCAATCAGGCACCTGTCTGGTGGAAACAAAGAAGTTACACCCCCTGTAATTACTCACAGGCCCAAAATATAAACACAATACATAAATAATATCCAAATATCCTCGGTCTGACCCGCTCTGTTGTATTTAGAGCCCCCAATGAATCCCACTCTGGACCTGATTCGTAATTTAACGGACAAGAGCGGATCTCGAAGCAGCAGCAACCGTGAATGAGGTCGATCCATCACTGGTGGGTAGTTCTGATGTCGGGATGCTTATCCCACGGGCCACGATATTCTGCCATTCGCGAGGGCCATGTAAATGCCCACTGGTCATGACCCTTCATTTGACCTGAGAGAATACCCTATAGCTCGGTCGGATGGTGAAGGATACGAACAAGAAAGTCGATCTTTCGTCGGTGGATGATTCCGTCACTCTCGGTAAGACAGATCCGGAGTCAGATCACGTAGTCTACGAATAGGTTGATGCATTGTGCGGCGTTTTAGGTGGCTGCCACCACGCAGAGGCTGCTGGGTAGTTCACTGAATGGAACGCTGTAGGCCATATATTCTAGGGCTATATCATTTAGCGTTTACTGCAAACATGTGGGTTGTCCCCATTCGAACTGCGAGGCGAGAACCCAGTAAGCCCTTACTAGCCGAGAATTCGCCAACTCGTTGGCAGGAGCTTCCCTCGCGTTAGAGCTAGATTATGTCGTGGGTCAGGCTTCTGGCACGCGAAGGATGAGCGTCTCGCGTGTACGGCGCCATGTGGGTTCACCGAGCTCTTCAATGGCACCAGATCCATCCGCTGTCATACCGGCTTCCAAATTTGGACGGCAGTCCTCCTCCTTCGTAAGCGGCCGCCAGCATCGGGAGGATATATACTTTCTTCTGATCAGATGGTCACTGAAGGAAATCAGTGACCAATATACGTGTAGAAGAGAATTGCGTCCACACATGGGTCGCAAAACGACGTGCTACACCTTACCGTGTAGTTACTTCAGCAGTACCACCATGTTTCTTGACAGTCTAACGTCACCGCCGCTTTTGCGTAAATATCAGTTTAGTTCGAGCGTTCATCGGAGGAACAAATTGTTGCCTCTGATTGGGACGATGTTTTGCAGCCAATGTGTGATGTTTTGCAGCCAATGTGTGATGTTTTCTCGAATGGATAGATGCTTGGTTCTGCGATTTACGTGAAAAGTTAGGATATTATTTCTCGAAATTGTTGCTCACTATATATAGGCCGGTGGTGATGTTTGCCATTCAACAAAGATGGTGTTGTCAAATTAATGATATTGCGGACACATCATGAAGACGATCATTGGATCACACGTTCCTGATCTTCCATGTCTGTTTCTCCGAGAGTTGCATGGTGCCCGAAATTCAGCGACATAAGTGTGACAGAAAATAGTGGTTTTTCTTTCAGAAGTTTCTTCAGTTATATATGAAGTTCTTTCATATTGATATGCATTTCTTAACTATGTAGATTCTGTTTCTTCAGAAGAGAAGAATGTTTGTAAAGTTTAGCAACTGTTCCATACGGTGCTTAGGGGACGTGCTTTGGGGTTGGATTTACTGCCACAGGTTGAAAAGTAGACTCTAGTCTGGACAAGACAGGAACGACCACTCGGTGAGTCTTTTTAATTTACCCTTTGGCGAGGACGAATTAGTCGCCGACGGCCTGAATTAAGGCTTACACAGATGAGGGACATGTAGACTCTCAGGAGTTCGAGTCCATGATCAAACAGCATCCTACCCTTGTAAGCCTGCTTCTATTTCTCTTGGTCCGTCGCGGGCGAAGAATGCTAGACGGGGTAACCGTGGCAAGAGGAATGTCAGTGAGTGACCTGGAGATTTCTCCGATACCGCTGGTTGGGGGAAAGAAACGTTCCTGACTCGCGCACGACTCCCCAATGTCCGTTTATTCCCGCTCAGGACACCGAACCTTTTGGTGGGATTTGGCACAGGAGTGGTATAATTCCCCAATATCTGGAGCGGATACATTATCAACATATGAAACAAAAATACTAAGTTTGTTATAAAGTAATTAAGCTCATATCAATATCTAATTATTTTCTCGGATAAAACTTCCTTAAAGATTGATCCATGAGGGCCTTGAGATTAAGCCGTAAACCTTCACACTATAACTACATTTACCAGAAAAAATTAACGTCTTCTAAATATCATCGGTGAGGAATTGGCGCGACGCTGCCGACCATACAAGAGCAGGTTTACAGAATGTCTTCGTCCAAATCCCTTATTTAACGGTGCCTCAAACTTGCCATATTTGAGGTACCATTTCTCCTAGTAAAAGGCGAAAATCGACGTTTGCATTGCTGCACATATCTGATCGGGTTTGTTGTCTGCGGCAGGTATAAACGTATAACACAAGCTACCGTAGCTTCTTATGAGGGCGAATAGGTCATGAGTTTTCAATGATGCCAGAGATACATCATGATGCCGGAGATACATCAGGATGCCGGAGAGAGATTTTTATGCCAGAGATACATCATGATGCCAGAGAGAGATCAGGATGCCAGAGAGAGATTTTTATGCCAGAGATACATCATGATGCCAGAGAGAGAGGATGCCAGAGAGAGATTTTTATGCCAGAGATACATCATGATGCCAGAGAGAGATCAGGATGCCAGAGAGAGATTTTTATGCCAGAGATACATCATGATGCCAGAGAGAGATCAGGATGCCAGAGAGAGATCAGGATGCCAGAGAGAGATTTTTATGCCAGAGATACATCATGATGCCAGAGAGAGATCAGGATGCCAGAGAGAGATTTTTATGCCAGAGATACATCATGATGCCAGAGAGAGAGGATGCCAGAGAGAGATCAGGATGCCAGAGAGAGATCAGGATGCCAGAGAGAGATCAGGATGCCGGAGAGAGATTTTTATGCCAGAGATACATCATGATGCCAGAGAGAGATCAGGATGCCAGAGAGAGATTTTTATGCCAGAGATACATCATGATGCCAGAGAGAGATCAGGATGCCAGAGAGAGATCAGGATGCCAGAGAGAGATCAGGATGCCAGAGAGAGATCAGGATGCCAGAGAGAGATCAGGATGCCAGAGAGAGATCAGGATGCCAGAGAGAGATTTTTATGCCAGAGAGACACCATGATGCTACCATCGTCAAAACCGTATGACTCACTGACCAGTATCATGTTATCCAAAATAATGCCCAAGTCGATGTCCAAGAACGTCACATTTGACTGTCATGTTCATTGGGAATACTATGGCGATCTAATTAAACTCCAGCTTTGAAGCGTAGCCCCAGAGATCCTGTACGCTACAATCCTAATATACACGATCAGTATAGGATATTTATCACCAAGCTTGGGAAACTTGGAATGGAGGCGCTTGATAGTATAACATTGAAGAATCAGTTTCTGCCATACGGATTTGTGACGTTGATTGAAATCGTTACGTGTGAGATAGGACGAACTAAATGTCAATAGACCAAATATGTATGTCATACCCTGGACCTTCTGAAATATTACTATCCAGCAGAGATATGGTTAAAATGTCAAAAATGGTGAGAGTCATTATCATCTTCATACAGACATAGACGTTTGATTTGACTTTCAGTAGATTCTTTCCAATCAAGAGAAGATGAGCATATATATCCACCATGGTATCGGTATCGGTATATGGTATCGGTATATGGTATCGGTATCGGTATATGGTATCGGCTTGATATGGATTGTCAAAAGCAAGGAGGTCGCTGCTTGTGTGGGTCGTTTGTACATTGAATAGTAGCCACGTTTGGTATATTGATTTCATACATATTGCATAGTTTGCTCTGAATAATTGGAACAATGCCTTTGTTCACTCCTAACAGAATATTGGCAACGTACCCGGCCCGAAAATCAATGTGGATGTACTTATGACATTTACCTTTGTATCGTGATTCCTGAGCTGAAATGGAATATGTTCTGCTTGAGGATCAAATTGCCATCGTTTGACCGGACTTCTATACAGAACAAACTCAGAAACCACGTTGACACTTGGTTTCACGCAAGTATTGTTCAACGGTCATTTCACACATGGAATGACCGTCAGGTGACGATAACAACCAAATGTCAACGTTGCATCGATCGTTGTGACATTATTCAGACGTAACCATACATACTTTTTAGTTCTCTCCATAGAAGAACCCATAATCGTTGTTCATATAGCCATAGAGGTGTGTGCGGTTTAACCTTCAGTAAATTGACTAAGCATGGAATATAAGCGACACACTCACTGACCGCCTGTTATTAGTTTGGCCTCAATGACCTTTGTTCCCTTGAACATCAATCCATTATGACGTCACTGAAAGTTATTTAAAGCGTGAGATATTATCAATATCACGGAGTAATGGAAGTCATTTTGTAGGCTTCAGTTTGTTATATATGCTGCAAAAAAGGAACTTCAAAGTAGATGACTGATTGAAATGGACTTTAGTACCTGTATGTTGAAATTTTGAGCTTGATTTTGTGCACGTTGGTGCATTGATAGGCTGGTGCACTGACACAGTATGACTGTGTCGACACAGTGCTCTGGTTCTTTGTCGTGGTTATGGAGCAGGTTGACCCATTGTCATATTACAGATGTGCCACCACTATCACGATACTCCAAAACATTGCAAATTATATAGCCCTTGATTTCGTACCATGGCGATGTCACCACCAGAGCTCATTGCGTCACTTTGGCATTTCAGCGTTTGGCGCTTTGACCAAGTTATCTGGACATGATACCGCAGCTGGGTACTTTTGGCACATTGTCATAGCACAGCTGTCTCATTACTCGCGAGTATACTGGTGTGATGGATAAGAATGTCCTGGTGATTAGTGCCTTTTTTCGTATCCTTTTCTATTGCAACCAAGGACCGACACTTGTCCCCAGTGTGGAGAAAAGTGTCCTAGCTGGGTTAGAAGATAGGATCCGGACACTCTTAGCCACCGGACATTCTTAACCTCCACACCGGCACATTGTAGCAGTATTGCTATATCGTCACTGGTTTATCAACATAGTAGACCTGTGTCGTCATAGTTTTTCTCGGTACTCCGGAACATGGTCATAGTAGAGCTGTGTCGTAATAATAGCTTTTCCCGTGTTTTGGGACATGGTCACAATACAGTTTTATGTGTTAGTAACTTTATACTTTGTCCCGATGAAAATCGCGTTTATGTGATTGGCCAAAAAGAGAGATTTACTCCCTTTTCGTCCAATCTGACCTAGACGAAGCAAGACATGAGAGCAGATCTTTCAAGACGATGGGTAGTACTGGAGTTTACACAGGATAATTGCTGAGGGTGGTAGCTTGTATTTTTTTTTCAGCGATTCTGTCCCACAATTTGAGACTTGGAGTAATTAAACCTTGCAGATTAATCTGAGAATAGTCAAAGGTGAAAACCAAACTTGTGGGTGAACGACTGTAAATGGTGTTTGTAAGTTCAACAGTATCTTTGTGTGCATAATACCTAGATTGGAGGATTGAAAGGCAATTTCACGTGAGCTGAATAACTGGTACAAAGGTAGTAAAGTTGTAAAGGGCGGATTGTGAATGCAATTAACTTTCTGTCAATATGTTATATTATCTGTCCATTAATATACTAGTCAAGGGCGTTGAATAAACCCTTCATTTCTATCAAGTTCACGGACTTTACCGATGATTACCGGTGTCTCAATGTAATATAATCTCGAGTACCTTTCCCTTTCTCAGCCTTGTCCTCTTTTTAGACACAGACATGGGCTTCGACAAATATAGACAAAGGTATATGGAACTAATACATTCTCACTTCTAATAATATTACATTTTGATTTTGTGAATTTATTATGAAAGGTCGACTCTGCATTATATTAGCTACAGATCTGCAACAAATACATGGTAAATGGAACTTGCTTCTTGTCTCGTCAAATGTTATAACATTATGCTGTTGCAGTGAATTATTATGAAGAATTAAACTTTCATTTTACAACGAATATAGGTACAGGTGTGGAACTTGTATGTGGAACTTCGGTCGATACTTGGTGTAAGAACGCATTGTTGAGGCTTTTGTTGAGGCTTTTGTGCAGCTGAAAAGGGTCACGTCTAGACGCATTGTTGAGCTCAGACAGGCTATTGTAGGCTTTGTCTTGTGCGTTCTTACACCAAGTATAAACCGGAACTTCAGACGCCAAAGAAACATCTGTTCTTTTCTAACAATTACACTACTGTTCTACCGTTCTACTACTACTACTAATACTACTACTACTACTATTAATACCAATGATATAAACTTTTCTTTCTACCATTCGGTGTATTGGTAATAAAAAGTTCAACCTTTGGATTTTTAGGAAGATGCCTCTTGACTTTCGTACAGAAAGTCATTCTGAATTCGTTTTCTCTCTGGTCCTGTAGTCTGTTTTCGTTTACATTATGTGCTGATCAGTGGGTCAACTACAGGTATATCACATGACTGACCGAAATACATAGCATAAAATGATATCTCCGTCTTTAGGGTAAGTGCACTGTGAACATCCCTTTTTGACTTCCTTGTTTACTGAACGTAGCCTTTCATACTGTTTGAACCACATACAATCGTAATATCTTGAGATAGGATATTATAACTGATTAATATATTCTTACTGGCTATTAAATTATTTAAAGATTCAAATTCGAATTTGTGGTGAGTGATCAAATCACTAACTGTCAACATTCCAAATAACGTCGATGAGTAATAACGAAATAAGTAGTTCATTGAATCATAAACCGACATGTTTAGTCACGCTTTCTCATTTTGCACGGAGATAGACATATATTTTGCTTGCTTTATGATAGAAGTAATCGTACGAGGTTATGTCTATTTGTTAAATGATTCCTTTAGATTTAGATTTGATTTTATTCACCATGGAAATACAATATTACATATCAATTTTACATAAATGGAAAATTTAGGCAAGAATGGATTGTTAAATAGCATGATCGAGGCGGGAATAAAGTCCAAAGGACTTGTTCTATCCCAGAGTAACAGGCATGTATTAATTTCTATTGCTCATGGTAGGTGACCTAAATCTAAATCTGGCCAGGCTGTACTTGCGAAAGAGCGCGAAACCACTTACAAATGAAGTAGATATAGTTTTAACTTAGATTTAAAAAGTGAGCATGAGTTTATGGTCTTTAGGTGCGGGGGTATTTTGTTCCATTCTCGAGGTCCCGCTGTCTTGTAAGTATAATAGGAAAGATTGGAGTAGTGAAAGGGTCGATATAAATTAATATTTCGTGTTCTTGTCTGATACTGATGAACAGCAGCTTGTCTAGTAAAATAGTTTTGAAAGTTAAGTGGAAGCCGATATGAATGGTGAATGAACGCATGGACATGTCGAAGAAGGCAGTACTGGTTAAGCTGAGAAAGGGTTAATATTTCTAATTTCCGAAACAATGGCTCCGTGTGGTCACGTTTTTTTGAAAAAGTTATAATACGCAAGGCACGTTTCTGAAGGATAGATAGAGGGTACAAATGAGTTGGATAAGTGTTACCCCACAAGGTAATTCCATATGACAAGTATGGAAAGATCAGCGAGTAGTATAAAATATATAATGATTTTTTATTTATAGAATTCTTTATGTGATTAACAATGCCAATATTACGTGACACTTTGCTGCAGATATAATTAATATGAGCGGTCCAATTTAAAGTGCTGTTGAATATGATACCTAAAAATTTAAATTGTTGAACTATATCAATCTCGATGCCTGATATGAACAGTGAAGGTAAATTTCCGGAAGGCATTTTCGTGTTGGGTTTAATTAACATATACTTTGTTTTCTTGATATTCAGTGACAACCGATTAGAAGACAGCCAATTATAAATCTCGTCTAGTCCCCTACCCATAGTATCGAAAACATTAGAGATGTTCTTATCAGAGTACACAACACTTGTGTCGTCTGCGAAGAAAATTATTTGCAAGATTTTGTTTATATTCGTGATGTCGTTAATATATAACAGAAAGAGGAGAGGGCCAAGAATTGATCCTTGCGGCACACCGCATGTAATTTGTTCCGGTGGCGATAGTGTATTTTCAATTTGTACTATCTGCAGCCTGTTGGAAAGGTAACTTCTAAACCATTGGTTTGAAATACCACGAAATCCATAATGATTCAACTTAGAAAGTAAGATGTTGTGGTTAACGGTATCAAAAGCCTTTGACAAATCTAGAAATGTTACGATACTGAAATGTTTGGCTTCCCTCGCAGTAACTAGTTTATCATATAGGTCAATGGCTGCCAGTGAAGTGGAATGATTCGCCCTGAAACCATATTGATTCGGTGAAATAATATTGTTGGTATCAAGGAATTCAGACATCATGTTAGTGGCAGTTTTCTCAAGAATTTTACTGAAGCACGGAAGGACTGATATAGGTCTGTAGTTTTCTAGGCAGCTGGTATCACCAGATTTGTGGACAGGGGTAACTTTGGCAAATTTTAGAGAATTTGGTACAGTGCCATACGAGAAAGACAAATTGATAATATGTGAAAGTGGGATACAGATAGCATCGGATATTAGTTTAACTACAGACATACAGATACCGTCTACGCCTGCCGCAGCTGATTTCATGTTCATAATAGTAGATTTTACGTCGCTGGGCTGCACATTCGAGAACCTGAAATTGTCTGGTATAGGGGAACCTAGATAGTCGGAAAATTTTCCGGTTGTGTTAGGGATAAGTGAATCTAATTTCGATGCAATGTTGCTGAAGTATTCGTTGAACTTTAGAGAAATTTCATCTTTGTCACTGGTTTCATTTCCATTTATAACGAATGATTGAGGGATATTTTTAGATTTCTTGCGGTTCATTAATTGATTCATTATTTTCCATGTCCCTCTAATATCCTGGTTATTTTCATTGAATTTGGATTCAAAATAGTTTTTTCGGGCTAGTCGAATGATATGATTTAGCTTGTTTCTGTAATTTCTATAGCTAGTGCGTGTGTTCTCACAAGGGTATATTAACTGCTTGCGATACAACCGGTTTTTCTCATGAATTGAATTCAGAATTGCATAAGTAGTCCAAGGTTTAATGAGTTTTTGTTTAGGTGCTTCAAAGCTTACGATAGGGAAACACTCGTTGTATATTGGATTGAACTTCTCCATGAAGGTGGTTAAGGCTTTATCGACGTCATTTTCTTCGTCGCTGATTTCACTCCAGTCCGTGTTCCGGATTCTGTCTATGAAATTTTCTTTTTGAGATGGAGTGATTTTACGATGGGAAAATGTTATAGCAGATCCTGTGTTCTTAGAGAAGGTTTGCAGTATATGGAAGATGGGAAAGTGGTCAGTTATATCAGTCAGGAATATGCCTGATAGTAAATTATTTTCATGAAAATTGATGAAGATATTATCAATCAGAGTAGCAGTTCGAAATCGGACACGGGTGGGTTTGGTTATTTGTGGGAAAAAATAATGGGATTTCATCAGTTCCAAGAAAACTTTTGAAGGGGCGTGATACTCTGTCTTGAACAGATCAATGTTGTAGTCTCCCATGAGCACACATCTTTTGTTCTCTTTATGTATTTTTTGCAGTATGATTGTAGCATTGACGTCATCTTTCGTCATATTGATAAAGTTATATGGACCTGTTATTATTAAAGTGTTCGTTCGACAAACAGACCATAAACCAAATATTTATATAGGTAAAATACACCATGATTCGCATAGGAACATGTTGTAGAACATAGCGGGTAAATCGCTTTAGGAGGCCGTGCTTCTTGCATATAAGGGCCTTGGTCATACAATGGGTTAGATTAGAAATATTTATTAGCCGGACAACCAATTAGAGAAGAGACATTAATTAGTCGTACAACCAATCAGCGCGCACACAGTCAGTAGTCGTACAACCAATCAGCGCGCACACAGTCAGTAGTCGTACAACCAAGCAGAACATCGACAGTCATTAATCGTACAACCAATCAGAGCAGAGACATCCATTGGTCGTACAACCAATCAGATCAGAGATAGCTGTTAGTCGTGCAACCATCTGGAGCAGAGCCATACATTAGTTGTACAACCAATTAGATCAGAAACATTCAGTAATTGTACAATCTATCAGAGCACAGACATTCATTATTCGTACAACCATTTGGAGCAGAGCCAAATATTAACCAATTACAGCCTTAATCGTACAACCAATCAAGGCAGAGATAGCCATTAGTCGAACAACCAATTAGAGCAGAGACATCTATTAGTCGTACAACCAATCAGAGCAGAGATGGCCATTAGTCGTACAACCAATTAGAGCAGAGACATCTATTAGTCGTACAACCAATCAGAGCAGAGATGGCCATTAGTCGTAGAACCAATTAGAACAGAGACATCTATCAGTCGTACAACCAATCAGAGCAGAGATGGCCATTAGTCGTACAACCAATCAGACCACCGACAACCATTAATCCTACAACCATTCAGAGCAGAGACACCCATTGGTCATTTCCACCATTTAGAGCAGAGATAGCCACTAGTCGTAAAATCGTTTGGAGCAGAACCGTACATAACTCGTACAACCAATTAGAGCAGGGACATCTATTAGTCGTACAGCCAATCGGAGCATAGACAGCGATTAGCCGTACAACCATTCAGGGCAGCGCCGTATATTATTCGTTAACCCCATTACATACCCAATTAGCGAGCAACGATATCTGCAATGGCATTAGTCTTAAAACCAAATATAGCAGTGACAGATACTCTTCAGACCTATTAAAGCAGGGCCATAGCCTACATTTAGATAAAGGAATGAGTTCATTAGTCTTAACACGCTTGTTGAAGTTTTGTTGAAACGATTTGCGCATTCGTTGATTCTAGAAAAAAGCCTTTGCTTCTGAGAAGCCTTGATTCAATTTTTGAGATTACGCAAAACGTTCAATCCCCAGACATTGGCGGTTAATAAGGTAGAAATATGAAATTATTGATCCCCTTCAATAAAGAGGTATCGAACTCCATGGGTTAGATCAGGAAGGGGAAATTAAACCCGATTTCCATGGGTTTTGCTTTTGTTCCTGGATGACTGGAAACTAAAATCTATCGGAGAAATGATGACTGCACGGAAATAAATATTGTAACTCGAGAACTATGAGTGGACAGGTCATTACACTGATCTATATGTTATTGTATACAGAGGAATCGATTATATTGGGTTTGGGTTTGATTATATTGAGAAACACGGTAAATTTAACACCTGTTAATTGACCTGTTCAACCTTCTCCTGTGTCACCGGAGCAACTTGCAACAAACCTAAACCCTCATGACGTTTTTTCTCCGCTTTGAATCACGTGATGAATGGTGCATCCATGACATGTGATCAATTATCCTGAAATTTAACATTGCGTATGTAACATGGCATTAATATAATTGTCAGCGCACACCAAGTTATAGCTTGCAGCACTTGTCATTCCGGCTGTGCCAGTCCAGGAATCTCGCTGTTGGCAATTACATTGATATCGCGTTTTATCCCTCTTTAAATCGCGTGATGATTTGTGCATCCATTCATCCACATGACAGGTGACCAAACAGACCGAAATCTAGCATCGCTTATGTAACACGACACTAATTTAATTGTCAACACACAGTAGATGAGCCGCAAGGCCTGAAATCCTACATGTAACATGAAACACCAGATTAAAACATGATATTCCAGATGTGGCAGTCCAAGGACCTCACATTTGAGGTTATCAGATTTCAGGATTATTGTACCGATTTAGAAAATGTATGGCCGCGCAATAAATTGAAATTCTTTAACACTTGTGCCTATTATATCCTGCTAACCGTGCGCATATCTGAAACGCTTTAACACGGTTGTGTGAAATCTACGCGTGCCATGTTGACAATCGCTGGTGTTATTTGGGAGATTCTATTTTAAAAGGTGGATGAGGAATGGTGTAATTGTCGTATGCCTTCATACAATCGAAAAATCCAAACAAATAAATTACAAGATGGAATTCCAGTCTCAAGTTACGTTGTTGTTTCCATCGTTGAATTGATTAACACAGTGGTATAAATAGACGTATATCCATGTATGTTTCACACAGCCTGTCTCAGGTGTCAGAATCATTCCTCGGTTAGAGACCACATACACTCGTCCATTGATCTTGGTCAGGTGCCAAACGAAACGCGAGGGAACGTTTTAACAAACATGAGAAAGAGGGAGAATGTTTGTCAAATTTAAAAATATTTTCAACTTTTCGTTCTAATCTTTGATGTTTGATAATCAATTTAAGTAGTGCTATAGAATATAATAACGTTTTCATAGGCGTGCTTCGCACGTGCCCTAAAAAGAATACTTTCCCACAAAACCGTGCGTCATCTAACCATTGAACACGCCCATGAAAACATTATTCCTTAAATAGTCTGGTGTACATCTCTAAATATACAAATAATTTTTGACTGGTTAGTTTTAAATAAAGCTGATTATGATTTGCTGAATATTTATTATTGTTCGATGCAATGGAAACTAGACATTTTTTTGACATCGAATGCTGGGTGATAATCTCAACCTTACACCTCCCGGCTGCCAAATTGAATCCACATAAACCCACCCACGATTATATGCAATTGATAATAATGTTACTCTTAGCTGTTTTTCGTTGTGGAATTTGATACTCTCCTCATTTTCGCCAGACCAGATAGAGTTAAGGTCATCAGTAGAAGACTAAAGTATGTACAATTGTACGTAAATTATGGACTCACTTAGGACTGCGAATGGATGGTCGATTGACTGGACCGTATACGGTTACCCAGAGAGACATTCTGCCGCACTCAGATAGTGGAGCTGGTGGACTGCTTTGAAAGAATATATACGCATGTTATCGAATTCACTGAAAATTATTTCGATCAGGATTCCTCCACTACTTTGATTTCCTTCAAAGTACTTTAATTCCACTTAACCCATTTCAAGACCTTGAAAGTCCTTGAAAACTTGATATTTTGGAAAAAGGTCCGTGAAAGAGCTTAATTTTATGTTCAGGCCAGCAAAGATTAGAATAATGAGATGGAATATGTTGTGCCACTTCCTTTCATAAGTGGGTTTTCCTAGTACGATAGGTCCTTGAAATTTGAACTTCAGTCCTTGAAAAGTCCTTCATTCTTGCCATTTCAAAAGTGTAGGAACCCTGTACGGCCTGAACGAAGTCCACTTGCAGTGGAAATGAGGCCTTTTGATCTCGGGTGAGACCCCAACAGCCAGCGTTCGACATTTGATAGTTTTCTTCTCCAGCGTTGGTGGCCTAAATACTTTTCGTCTTGGCAACGGGATATTTCTCTTGAATTATGTATATTCAAAAAAATATTACATAAAACCAAGGTCCTCATAACCATTTAACCAGTTGATAAATGAGTCTGAATTCAATCTATCGATTCACGAAAGGCAATCTTAATAAATTAATATCCTATCAATGCTCCCCAATCGTACATGTCGCTAAAGAGGATCTTACGTATTTCAATTGAATTTGTTGTTCTGAGCGCCCATACCATGGATATTTAATAGCATTATGACATCATGATCGCATCTGGACTCGTCCATTTGCAGTCGGAAAGGGGAAATAGGTTCACTGTGTTCATTTACCCCACTGCTTACATCAAAGATCAGTCCGTATTTCTACCCCGTTCACAATGTCGGGACCGCGGCAACATGAAAAGCGAGCCGGCTAATTCGGCTGAGCCAACCAAAAATTCTTTGTCATCAATGTTCCCTTCAAAGCACTATGAAGCGTTCTCGGGATTGGTTTAACGCGCGAGTTACTGCAAGCCTGTTAGATCCTACAAGGGACATATCCGAATGGGGGAGCAAATAGGTTTTAATTTTAATTAGATTGCACGAAAAGACCATCCTCTCTTCTTCCTGACACTAAAAGAAAACTGCTGGCGGTTTCTCTCTTGGAATCGAACCATAACTTATTCTGTTTTATTCCGTACCGACATGTTTTCGGGTTACAGTTTAGTAACAATAAGATGTACATTAATGATTATTATTCTGATAATGATGGACAAAGCATGTCTACTGAACTGTCAGATATGACGCCTACATGTCCAGTGTTTATCTCGTGTTCAGAGTCGTCAACAGCGCAATAAATATACGAATGACTTCAGTCTTCCTTTAAAATAGGTTAATCGGAAGACTATACTGTGAAGTCATGTGACTGTCAGTATGTCGGCACCTCTTCCCACTTCCTTTATATGTGTTGTAATTTTTACCTCTATATGGCGAGATTCTGCTGGTGGACGTTTCGTGCCCGAGGCCCGCCCCTTCTACAGACCTTTTGGTCTTTGATATATATGTTGGCATTTGTAGGAAATTGATGCTGGGTCGACATCGAGCCTTACGGACTAGTCTTTTGTGTTAAATGGGGTCATTTTCATCTGACGACGATACAGCTCACCAATCCCCAGTGTACGAGTTGTCACAGGGAAACAGCTCACCAATTACCAATATACGAGTCGTCAGAGCATTTCCGTCATAGCTCTCTAGATTTGTATCTAATGCCGCTTATGCCGGTGCTAAGGGCCGTGTGGTCATATCATCCAAGTTGCCACATGAACAGGTACAATAAAAGCGTACCTGAGATACAAGACATAGCACGAATCGTTAGATTCTTGATATGTGCTTTAGAATAGGTTAACCGGAAAACTATACTGTGAAGTCATGTGACTCTGTCAGTATGTCGGCACCTCTTCCCACTTCCCTTATATGTGTTGTAATTCCTTGCATTCCGTCTATGACCACTAATCAATAATATTATAATATTACAGATTAGCTGTAGTAATTAAGTTACCCGACATCACGCACCATTTGTACCTTTGAATGAATATGACTCTCTCAGGAATTGATTGATCATTGCCATGCATGTACCTCTGAGGCGACTGTCCAGGTGAATCGGCTTCATCCAAAGAAAACAGAATGAGCAAAAGTCGCACGCAAGTTCGTCCTTTCGTGGTATGAAAGACTAAGTTGCTAAAAACTGATGCACATTCTAATGAAATAGCTACACACCTGATCATCGTGTTTATATATTGTATATTCCACAGGTTCTGAGGGCCAGTGTGTGGACGTATCAAGTATAAAGCTGGAAGATGTGGTCAGTATGGTGAGTATTAATTAGAGAAACCACTGGTGTTTTATAATGGGTCTTGTGTATAACACCGGTGTTTTATAATGGGTCTTTCTGTATAACAGCGGTGTTTTATAATGGGTCTTTCCGTATAACACCGGTATTTTATAGTGGGTCTTTCTGTATAACACCGGTGTTTTATATTGGGCCTTTCTGTAGAACACCGCGGCGAAAACCCTTACACCGCGGTGGAAACGTTTACAAAGCGGTGGAAACCTTTACACCGCGGTGGGAACATTTACTCCGCGGTGGAAACGTTTATATCGCGGTGGAAACCTTTACGCCGCGGTGGAAACCTTTACGCCGCGTTGAAAAGCTTTACACGTTACTAGAAATTTCAAAAATGTAAAGAAATTATGTTATAAACAAGAATCTGTTTGTAGAAAATAGTCGAAAAATTGAGAAAATAGAAAAAAAACGAGGAAAACTATTAAAAACGTAAAAAACTATTTTGAAAAATCGCTGTCCTCTTTGGGCCACCGTACGCGGATAGGAAATGTTATAAAAAGAAGTATAAGTAAGTTCATGGTTAAGTGCAATATATGCGACGATAATACAAATTTTCTATACAAAAAAGTCTTCTGGTTGATACACCAATTTTAAGAAAGATGAATAAGCGACCTAGATTAACGGAGATCTATCCGCCTTCAAAGAAACCCCGGCTAGTTATAGACCAATTTTGGGTGGAGTTGTTCACCTTTTATTACATGATGAGATTTTAAACCCTAACCATAACCCTAAAAGGCCAGTGCTCTCATTTGTTTAAGATCGTAACCTCTTGGACCTCGTTATCTCAAACCAGAGTGTAAAGATCAGCGCTTTGACATTATTGGCTGTCCAGACGATTTAGCGAGCTCATGTAAAATTTGCCAGGGTGCCATGTCATTTAACGCGTATATCCTAGTCCTCGCAAGGCAATATGCCAATAACAACACTTTCCAAACGAGTTTGAACATAGCGAGCTTATTTGAGTATTGCATACGTTTTCCTTGAAGCATTTATTAATCAGCGGGTTAGTGTATTGATTATATGGAAGCAGACAGTATAGAGTCAATAGAACAACCCATGAAATGAAAATATGGATGTCGTGCAGTTTAAACAAAAAAATCGATGTCATAACCATAGTAGATTCCATGTCAGTTCGCATTTGTATTTATACAGAACAACAGGTATATTTATCCATCCTCCCCACAGGCTCATTAACATCCCTGCATCAAATAGTGGAAGTATAGGGGAGAACCCACGTTCGCACGGTTCAGTTTGAATCCGGCCGAACAACTCCTTCAGTTTTGCACACGAGTGAACTACTTTTCATATGCTCTTGTCCAGATAAACGGGGAAAATAATCTCCAGATAATTCTTTTAAACGCTAGGTCAACAGAGGTATTATACAGACTTGAAAAGTAATCGAAAGGTTCGGGAAACATCTCTTTTACTATATATGATGTCACTTCCGGCGATGTGCGCGCGGTCGGGAATCCTGTCCAAAAATTTGAATGGTGACTGGTATTATTACACCCCAGCGAGGTGGTTGATATTTATCTTCCATATGTCGCACAAAACACCATCGCTTATACTGGAGTTTTTGTTCCAAATAATGAGCGAATTACTTAGCAACTCGGATAACTTTGAGCAACGTGTTCAATCGCATGGGTCATTGCTGAGGAACGTCACGATATCTGTTGTGTCAACAGTGTATGGAATCTTTTGCGTTTGATTATCTGTCTATCGAAGGTATTATGGGAAATTTCGACAAATGGCTGGAGACAGAAATTGGAATATGAGATAGCCATTTCCTTGTTTCGATTACATGTACCTTAGTATGTATTCAGCTACAGGAATGCTCTGATAAAAAAAACAGTATTTCGGAAGGAACACGTCGTATGATTCTTCGATCTACTATTGGTTGAGACTTTTGATTGACATATACGCTCAGCGCGTGATAGGAGATAAATGAATAAAAGAACGGACTGGTTTTGTCGTGGATACCCACCGTCCCCTTATTTTTTGACTGAGAAATCTACTATTTTTTGTCAGACCTCAGGTACTACGTTTAATAGTTTTATGAAACTGCTCTGCCATAATCGTGTTCCTTTGTGTTTGCTTTTTTTAAACGTACAAATTTTACTTTCGAATATTAAAAATGCCCCCCCCCCCCTCCCCTCCCCAATTTAAAAGAAAAAACTGATGATCGTCCAATTTCAATTTACGGTAACACAATATGTGATGCGTAAGCCAGTGCGATCTATATGGGCTAATGTTCACGCTTTCTTATTTATGGCATACATGCAGAGGAATTATCACACCAATTCGTCGATATTCGGATCGTGCTCTTGATCATTGAAAGTAGTGGGTCCCGGTTCGTGAGCTGATCTTGTGCATTAAATTTAAAGTCTATCTATTTCCCCGCATTGAGTGATACCACACTCTCAATTACATGTTTAGCGTTAGAACACTAAAAGCGAGGTTCTGTTTGAGCACACGTTCCGGCCTAATCGCGTTTAGGCTGTGAACACATGGAGTTTAGGTTATAAACGCATAGACGTTTAGGATTTAAACCGATGTGTTTAGATTTAAAAGACCTATGTGTTTATAACCTAAACGTCTATGCGTTTATAACCTAAACTCCATGTGTTCACAGCCTAAACGCGATTAGGCCGGAACGTGTGCTCAAACAGAACCTCGCTTTTAGTGTTCTAACGCTAAACATGTAATTGAGAGTGCAGGAACCAAGGCCTCGTTTAACAAAGCGATCATAAGTTTTTAAGGGTTTAAGTAACGTAGATCGAACAGTTATATTCAATATCCGTCTTATCAGATAGTGGTGCGCTCTGCTTTACCAAATTGAAGAACATTTCCAAAGGAGCGTTTGAGTTACAAACGATAACTGGTTACATGTGCTCAAGTATTTGCTCTTGATCTTGTCAAATCCATGTGACTACGTCGAAAAATTCATTTTTTTAAAATCTCATTACACAGCAACGGATAGTCAACACAGTGCACATATATTTGGCCACTCCTACGTTATAATTTCCCAGTTGCACTGGACCTATCGTTCATGAGCTTTGGGCAATAGGAATTGCAAGCCATCTGTTGTATTCACTCTTCCAGAAAAAAAATCAACAAAATGGGGTAGGGGGTTGATTTCCGCCACTTGAAAGCAATTAGCGAACGCAATACGCATCCGTCACCAACGACTGGAGAGACAATGCAGCCTATTGGTGATAGAACACACGTCTAGATCGATATTCAATACTGAGTTGTCGTCCATTAATGAATTTCCACGTCCATAATAAAGAAGACCTAATTCATATAATAGCATTAGCACCAAATACAAAAAATCAATCATAGTATCCGTGAATATAGGTTAGATTCCTGCAAGCGAGAAGCGGTCATCAGTCGCTTGCTATAATGACCACACTTGATCTCCAAAGTGACTTCCGAAAGGTGATCCCGAAAGCGAAGTTAAATCTCTTTCTCTCCAGCAGGTAATCTCTGATGAGTCAACATGGAAGTCTACTGCTTTTAGATTACATTTAGGCCTGTTTCTGTACAATATGCTTCTGTTAGGCCTCCAAAATCCACCAGCTACATTTGAACGTCTACTTGAGAATGTTATGCCAAGGATGTACTTGGAAACTGAATTGTTACCTAGAAGATATGGTGTATATATAGAAAGGCGAAGTTCTGGACAGATTGAGGTCAGCAATATCTTAGAGAATCACAGCGGAGCCTTGTTCTCCTTGATGACGTCAAACACTTTACAATACTCGACGTTCAATGCAGTTGTAGATCACCCCGCTTTGAAGTAGCTGTTCTCATCAGCAACTGGCTAGACGGTTTAGTTTTCTGTAGCTGTATAAAAAAATGCATAAATAGTGATGAACCACAGCCAATCATGCAGTTGTACCGAAACAAGAGTTTGGTGATTCTGTTACCACAATGATGTCGAATACAGTAATAGTAGTTTTGCAGTAAAGTGCATGCCGTTCTCCTTGCTTGATCATGTAAAGATCCTTGGATCCATGCGAATAAAAATGGAACAGTACAATCGATTTCTGTTGGTTGTGGGTGAGATTAGGTTCGATGCATCTTGTAAAATGCGGAAATAGCTAGTCCTGTTGATTGGTGAGACTGAGGCTGACAAAATCTCGAATATATTCATTACAACAATTGCACAGAAGCTTAGGGTTTGTGTTGCCGCAACCACTGGAAGTATTGAAAGTTGTAAAAACAAATTTTCGAGACTTCCTTCAAAGCAAATAAGATCCTGTTCTATATAAGATTTTGGCTTTTCACTGTAGTCGGATTCTGTGTTCCACTGTCTGCGGTTCGTGAGACAAACCGGTGTGTTTATAAGAAAGATGCTACAGAGGTATAGCGATATATTACACGATACAGGAGGAGCTTGAATGCTTGTGTTATTTTATTAACCCCAGTTAAATCTTTGACAGTAGACAGCATTATTAATGTTATTATGAACATGATCGGATACTAAAACCAATCAGCATAATCGAATTGATCATTTTTTAAGATTTTGAAAATCATTGCGTATTTCTCAGGATTTATGAAAGTACTATTAGGCGCGTATTATGTCGTATGTAGGTCCTTTCGAGAGGGTATTGTCCAAGAATGAGTTGTTGAGTACATTCCCCCATTTAGCCCTAAATTAAAAATTCATACATCAGTGTGTCCCAAGTATATAAAAGAAGACGGGCACATCAATGGAATTGATACGTTTTTTGAGGGAAAAAATACTTCGTTTATGACGGCAATAAATGCTGATTCGTTTACAGTACAGATCTTGTAATATCATATTTTTCTTAGGTTTACATACTGAAATATCAGCCTCGGAAATATGACGATGGTCAGTTGTATATAACGGGATTTATGATTGACCAGATTGTGCTCCATGGCCTATTTTGTTATTTTTGTGGCATATATAGGGAGCATTTTCTATTGTATCGAAAATATGACACTTAAAAGAATTGTGATTATATGAAATAACAAGGATCGGTTTTCGTTTGAGGTGGCATATAAAATCCTCGGTACAAATGCCTACAAATTAGGCCACGGAGCAACGTTTGATCAACCATCAATCCAGTTTTATGCAATTAACCATCGCAATGGTTTCGAGGTTAATATATCATTATGTAAATTTCCATAAAATATTGATTTTGCCGGTTCTGGAATAAATATAAAATCAGCTCTATTACCCTCATATACAAAGAGTTTTTCGCATGTAAATATCACAATCCTTTTGACGGAATTCTCCTGTAAGGAACTATATGTGGGTTTTATTTATTCATATTTGTTTATTCGGTTGCTGCTTGAATTTGATACTTTTGGTACAGTATCGCATGGAAAGAATCTTCTAATTATAGAAACGAAGATTCCATATGACCAACGACTGAATAGTAACTGTCAAATCTGGGGCTCACACCAGGTGCGATAGCTTAATACGTGCATAATGTTATGGAATCTAGAATTATGTAATTTCTGGTATATTTGAAATAAAGCTAAAGTTCAATGCAATGACCGATTTACTTGCAGGATCAAGACAACAAGAGTTGCTCAAAGGGGCTATCAAGAATGTTCAACACTGCTCTCGTACAGGGAACTCTCAGACCCAATAAAGGTAAGGTCATCAAATGTAATAGCTCAAAATGCTTGCGCTGTACAAATCGCCAGTGTAT